>CM070009.1:50118523-50158523 GCA_036247105.1 Cirrhinus mrigala
CCTGCATAATTTTCATTAACATTTACATGTAAATAAGGATTAAAGTAACAATTCTTTGAATGGCTACTGAAAAACACTACTGATAAGGTTCCACACACAGGTTAGTCAGTCCATAAAAATGTATTTGTATGTGAGATTTCAGATTTTGTATCACACATAAGTGTACCATATTTAGGTTTAAAAATAACGAACAGACACTCCAATAGTTCAAAGTGTGATTTAATTTTTCAGCTTTGCCTGGTCAAGTTCCATGACTCATAATAAAGAAATTGTATTTCTTCAACATTTGTATTAAAGAAAACAATATTGAAAAAGTAATTTAAATCTGCAATACTGGATAATGTACAAAGTGCTTGTTACAGAATCACCCTGTTATTAGACCATTACTTTGTTCCATCCCTTCCTTTCTTTCCATTCTTATTTGTCACAATGTTTCTAATATTGTACTGCTAGCCATTAGGAGCTGCATGCCAGTAAAACGAATATGTTACTTTCAATTGCAGGTAGCCGAGGTAGACCAGCCATTCAAATAACACGTGACCAAATTGAATTTTTAATGAAGCAAGGTCATCCTCCTCATTCTTGTACAAGAGGTCCAAGCTGCTTGGTGTATCAGTCAGGAGCAGAATGTCAAGAGTGGATGATGGAGAACTTGAAAATGTAGTGAGACGAGAGACGACTACAATGCCAGTATCCAAATACTGGAAGTGAGGTAAGCCTTGTTTGATTTCATTTTAAGGTCTGTCCTATCAGTTCATAAACTAATTATTATTATTTCATTTTCTCCAATTCGATGCAAACATTTTAGATGATGCGAGCCTTACTGGTTGCAGAAGGATTAAAGGTTTCCCGCCAAAGGGTTTGTGAGATGTTGGTCCGTATCAGTCCAGCGGCTGCTGCAAGGAGATGGAGTAGCACAGTGGCTAGAAGAGTTTACCATGTGCCCCATCCCAACAGTCTCTGGCACACTGATGGCAACATGCGCCTCATAAGGTTAGTTTAATTGTAGTTTATGTTCTGCTAATGCAGCATAAAAATGGTGTGACAGTGCACTTCTGCGATACTAAAATATAGCCTAGTGTAGACCTGCATTATCCAATTCTGATTTATAGAATAAACAGCCAAATATGTTTAGAAACCTGAATAACCCAGCCATTTATGCTGGTTATACATCTGATTTCAATTAAAAGTTATTGTTTTTAAAGGTATTTGGTCTTAAATAAATCTGTTACAGACTAGTCCATTACTGTGAACCTAAGCAGCCACTGTAAATCACAATACTACAATATCCTTATAACAGTTCACCTTATCGTTCTGGCCTAAAACGACTAAATATTAAATCATTGACATTTTAGATCCAGTGACTTTTTTTTAAAGCTGGTTTGAAAGAGTCTGTACTGTGAAGCTATACGAACGTTTGACTTGTAGAAAACTTGCATTTTCTATATGAATTATTAATACATTACATACAGTACATACAATTATTCTAAGTATAACACAGTGTAGTTTATATTTCACTTCTATAGTCCCTAATATTCCAGTTGTCCTTATGTACACTTCCTAATTTCTTGATTATTAGACCCCGCTTTTTTCAACATTTATTCATGTTAAAATAAAAATTTGTCCAAACAGTACTTGATTATTTGTGCGCCCTGTTGTAAAGGTTAATTATTTTAAAATTTCATTTTAATGTGTCTTTTGTGATGTCCTGCATAAAAAAAAAAACCTGGGAACTGTGAAAAAGTGGGACCTGTAGCACTTCTTTGTTAGTTTCTTCACACTGTACTACCTATAATACTTAACTTACATTTGTATTATTATTATTTTTTTTCTTTTAGATGGGGCTTTGTGGTTCATGGTGCAGTCGATGGACATTCACAACTAATCACATACCTAAACTGCAACACCGACAACTGTGCCAGTACTGTACCGTCTCAGTTTATTCAAGCAACATGTCTTCATGGTCTGCCCTCTAGGGTAAGGTCAGATCACGGTGGTGAAAACTTACAAGTGGCCTTGTTCATGAACCTTGTACAAGGACTTCAGCACCGGAGTCACATCACCGGGGAATCAGTTCACAACCAAAGGATAGAACGTTTGTGGAGGGATGTATTTTTACATGTGCTACATTCATCCTACAGCATGTTCTACAGTCTTAAAGATTCTGAGCTTCTTGATCCCAGCAATGACCTTCACAAAGTTTCACTCTGCATAGTTTTTCTTCCACAGATGCAAGCTAGACTACAGCACTTCAAAGAGGCATGGAATCACCATGCTTTGCGGACAGAAAACAATAAAACACCAACACAGATATGGACTTGGGGAATCCCTACAGGCCAGAAAATTAAATGAACTCCTGGCTCAACATGGCATTGAGTATTTGCCCACAGCTGTAACTGTTGAACAGCCTCAAATTAACCTCACTCCTCAGCAAATGGAAACTGTGTCCCATGCTATTGACCATATCACAGATTTGAAGACTAAGTTAGAAGTGTGTTGTGCAGAAATTGCCAATCTTTTTGCAAACTATTGTTGCAGATTAGAGTGTGTTATTAAGAATGTCATTCTTTTGTAATATTTTAATGTAAATGATTTAACTACACCAATGCTCTGTTGAAGAATTAATAGATGCTTACAGTAGATGCTGACATTGAAAAAAGAATTTTCTATGAAAAGCTGATGTACAAGTGAGATAACCTGAACAAACAGTTAAAAGTGAACAATGTAACTGTGTTTTTTCCACAATAAACACCAACATGCACAATGCAGAATAATGCATTTTATCTTGGAATAGATGCACATCTTAAACGTATTTGATTTGAAAGTGCTTCTTAAATGGAACTTTAAATTAATAAAAGGTGTACTCAGTTGGAACTGTACCTAAAATTACTTTATATAAAGAGGTAATATTAAGGCTTAAAGCATGAGACTTCTGTAAGTCATAAATCACTGACAACATTTTGTTTTCTGTGTTAAACTATTCCTTTAAAAGTGGAAAAATGTAAATTCTTTTTTTTTCCACTCCAAAAATTCAGAACAAAGAAACGAATACGCTTGGTACTATTTGAGGTTGAGTAAACGGTCACAGAATTTTGACAACAAGATACAAACTCAACACAATGCAACAAAACCCTATCCATTATGGATGCAGCTCTAGATTTCAGGCAACACCAAAACATGGGCTTTGCATGATTCCCTCCGTCATGTAAGTCCTGAACATTTCATACTCTTTGTGTATTGGCTGTCGTAATATAATGAGGCAAGTATTGGCCTCTGGAAAGATTTTTTCGTCTTGATGGAGGAACTCTATTTCTGGGCGGTGGGGGAAACCCAGGGGTGGCACTGTGGAGGCTCCAGTGGCAAATTCCATTATTCTCTCAAGAGTGACTGCATCACTCCCTCTGCAAAATATATGTACAGAAAATCACAAACTTCAAAACACTCTAACCTATTATAAAATGTGTGGCAAGTGCAGTTCTTTGACAGTGATATTTTGATCTAAACAGAGTTAGCCAGCCTGTCTAATTATGACTACATCTAACTGCATTGTTTCTATATTTTTTCTGATTACAAAAAAAAAAAAAAATACAATCCTGTTTTTAGAGGACCAATAACATAAAACAAATAAAAGCCAATTAAAATTAAAAGCTACATAAAGTAGTGTTGGCATTCCAGCTATTAATTTAACTGCATGTGTCCCATTCAAACAGTCTAATTATTAATATTTACTGTAATCGTAGTGATTCAGGACAAGACACAAACACAAGTTGGAAAATGGATTTAGTAATTCACTCAATATACTGTATACATTTTGAACATTTTGAAAAAAAATTACATGGTGTACCTTTAACATTGCATAAAAAAAACATTTCATACCTTCAACATCGATCAACCAGTCCCTCCAGTCTGGTTTTCCTTTGCCCTTCTGTTGCTCCCTTGTGGGGAGAAGTTAACATAAAAAGGACTGCAGAGATCCTTTGCCTGAAAGGGCCTCTGCTCATTGACGAACATGTCATAAAAAAGTGCAGGATATTTCTGCATCTCTTCCAGCAAACCGAGAGTTTGCAACCCTTCTGAAAACCTGTACAACAAACATAGCACTCAATGTAAGTTTTAAGCTGATGATAGCTATGTTGTCAGAAAGGAAAAGCTTAAAAATTTACCTCATCCAAAAAAATTAAATTCTGTCATTAATTAACCCGTAAGACCTTCATATATGTTCATATATGTTCTACCATGACAACTTTCAGAAGGTGTTAACATGGTAGTATCTTTATTTGAGTTCCGGAGGTTAACTAATGTCCTGGGGTGTGAAAACCAATGAGGGTGAATAATTAACAACAGGATTTTAACTGCTGGGCACTTACTGGTCCATGGCAGCTCGTAGCCTTCCATTCACAAAGAACTCTGCAGCTGACTGGACGAGAGAGTTCCTTTCTGTCAGGCTTGATATATATCTCAAGGCACCAATGATACTTAAGCTGTCTGCTGCTTCTGTAATGGCACAATTTGCCTCCAGAACAGTTGTTGCTTCCTGTATCTAAAACAGTTGTGAAAAAAGAAATTTTACAATTGTGAGAAAAAAAAATCTAAAACCTGCTTGATAAAGAGGTCATGTGATGCATTTTCTTGTTTTCCTTTTTCTTTGGTGTGTTAATTAGGTGTCTGTGCTTGTTTAAGTGACACATTTCAACCACATTTCCCCAAACGCATCAAGGCCAGGAATTTAATATTGCCTAAAAAATATCCAGATTTTGTTTTTCTGTTTTCATACTTGCTTTTGTAATGAAGCAAGTCTGCACAGACCGATCAGCATATGACATTAACGTAAGCAACAGAAAAACAAAACCTGAATATTAGACGTAGAAATCCTGTCCACGACACGTCCGAGGAAAAAAACGGCACGTACGGTCACTCTACAGAACAGCATATTGTACATTGCAATGTGGAATTCTTCATTTCCAGACTACACCAGCACATCCCTTGGTAGCAGCAATGCCACATTTTCATAATTAAAGATAAAAGAAAATTATACATTACTATCGAACATGAAGATGGAGCCAAACAAAATAGCTATTTTATTTATAAGAGAATTGGTCTATAAAAGACTCGTTTACGTTCCTACACGTGCTCTTAAGACATTTCCACTGACATTTAATGACTATGTGAAGCACAGCAAATCCGACCATACGTAAACAGTAATATGTAAAAATGTGGATAAACATTTAAAACCTAATAAATAGCCTATGACCACACCATATAACTTATGCCTGATAGGCTATATTAATTTGGCATGGCAATTTATGAATTAAAACAACATTACGACAAAATGAAAAACGTAAATAATTAAAGATAGTATAAATTCCGGCGCTATCTCTGACAACTATATAGTAATAATATATATTACCTTACAAGCTGTTCATTGACAACGCAATGAACGCGAAACAAGCCCGTGATTTGCAAATAATGCAGTTACAATTACAGTGTTAACCTACATAGTTACTTTTACAGGAATTATTTTATTACCTGAAAACCAGGTCAGGCCGTTCTGAGATTTTGGCACGCTCCTCCAAGACCATATGGTTAAGGCGGGGCTTAGCAAAGGGGTGGTTTGAGTACACAATTAAGATATCTATAAAATAATTTTGACTAGTCAGAATGTTAATTCTAGATATCTACATTCAAATTCTTCCTAGTCGCAAAGCTGAATGCGGATATCTCCAAAGAAAGATCCTCCTAGTGGAAAATCTGATTGAGATATCCATAATTAAATTACAGATATCTTTAAATAAGTTTTGACTAGGAAGAATTCCAATCAAGATATCTCTAATCAAGTTTTGACTAGTCAAAAATAAAATTCAAGATATCTACAACTGTAATTTGACTAGTAGTAAATTATTTACAGATATCTACAAATGTATTTGTGGATATCTTTAAAAATTACGAATTAAAGATATCTCCAATTGGATTATGACTAGTAAAAACCCAGTTAGAGATATCTTGAATTATAATTTGCACTAGTGGTAATTCAATTGTCACTAGTAAAATTGTAATTAGAGATATCTCTAATTACAATTCTGCCTAGTGAAAATTCATTTATAGATATCTGAAAATATTTTCCAATGGAAGTTAATGGAAGAATATGACTAGTCATAAAAGCATTCAAGATATCTCTAATGTATTTTAGACTAGTCAAATTAACATTGTAGGTATCTTCAATGCATATTATGACTAGTCACAATCACATTGTAGATATCTTGATTGCAATTACGACGAGTCAAAATTGCAGAATAGATATCTGGAATTGGAATTATGACTAGTCAAAACTGAATTATGACTAGTATGGCAAAGAGTATTTAATGCTACAACGGCTTGCCATATAAACATAACATCAGCTCCGGTGACGCGTCGGAGCCGTTAAGTTACACGCTGCAGATGCGTGCAGCGTACACAGTCTAACTGTGAGTTCACACCGCCGCCGGCGAGAGCGTCAAAGTGGCCGGTAGTCATTCATTTTCAATGTGAGCCGGCGGCGAGCTCTGGCGAGAAGCGGCGCGGCGCGGCGCGTTTTGGACGGTGTGGGCGTCGGGGAGAGTTGAAGTCAGGTCAACTTTATGGTAATAAGCTATGACGCGGCTCGGCGGCAACCAATCGGAATGTAGAAGTCCACCCCTTGAGAGGATTCCAGAGAACGCAGTCCTGTAAAACTTTGGTCCCGACCACATTAGTTCCCAAGCAAAATGATGCGTGGACCAAGGTGTGTGAGATTGTTGATGTGCAATTAACGTTATATATTTTCTGTAAATAAGCGGGAATTGCATGCAAAACAGTGTCGCTGCTGAAAAATATTTCTGACATATCGACACGTATTGGATTAAACGAAAAATAGGTGTTGTAGAGAGCTGCGGCGAAAATGTTGACATCTGATGGAGACGAGGTGTATGTCACATATTTTAAAATAAAAGCAGTCACCGCTGCCTTTTTTTTTTCTGCAAGTAAAAACAAAAGTGTTCTATTCCTGGTCTCCCCTGTGGTACTGTCAACAAAATGCTTAGCTGGAGAAAAAAATAATGATAAATGTCATTAAGCCTAAGTATATACAGACGTGGCTGTATAGTTAATTGGTTTATTTCGTTAGGAAACATGTGGTGTAGTGGAGGGTATACCCACTTTGAATATTTCATGAGGTTAACTTACACCCTAACATTACTTGTGGCCAGTCTGCAGTGCACAAGATCGACATATTTGTTTGCTTTGCGGCCGCTTTAAATACAAGACCAAGCATTCGATCGTCAGAGCGTCAACGAATCTTTCTACGGCGTTGCTGGCAGGGCGGCCAGAGCGAATTTTGACGCTCTTGCCGGCTGCGGTGTGAACGCACAGTAAGCATTAATATCAGGGAAAGCCCCTTATACTTGAGAACGGCTACGTATGAAGTGTTTCTTGGAGTTTATCCAAGTACACAAGTTTCCTACGCCCCATGAGGCCTTGCGTCAAAAGTGGGAGCATTTTCCGGTTCAGAGTAAACAAGCAGGACGTGACACTGATTCATTCAACAGCTGACAGGAGTGACGGGCAAATGAAGCCTCGTGAAGCACCGAGACTTTCCTCTGTTTCGGGAAAAGATTCAAAGCTTCGAGAGTGTCGAAAACAGCGCGATCTAGTGGTTAGTATAAAATAAAGCAGCCAAAAGACTAAAGCTCCGTCGGAGGAAGCATTCACCACAATTTCCATAGATCGGTCCATGTTATATGCACAAATAAAAGCCTAACCGTGTGTGTGTTTGTTTGTTGAATTTCTGACTCTGATAAATTAATTTACCCATTGAATAGTGGCATTAAATGTCAGTACGAATATCAATATGATGTAATAGAAGAATAATGTACACATATATTAATTGCATATATATGGCATATATTTAATTTTCCTGAAATAATTTGTATTCTTCATATTACTTGTATGACTGGGTATTTAAAAATGTAAGTTAATTATTAAATCGGTCCCAATGAGAATGTGCTGGCAAAGTAGGATCTGGGGGTCGAACATTAGGACACACAAAGTGAATCTCGCACATGACTGGACAGAAAGTGAGGCTTTTACGAAAGGGATTTCTATGTTAACAAGCCTCGAATCGAAGATTCATTTGGCATGCTCTTTAACACAAGCTCTGATGTCTCGGTTCAAATATCATTTCACTAGTTGACAGTCATTCAAGATTTAGCATCCAAACTTGCTAATGATGTGGGAACACAATTTCAAAAAGCATATGTTGTGCATATAAGAACGCAATGGCATCTCTCATAAAGATGTGCATCTTTACAAAGTAAACAATGCTCTAAAAAAACACTTAGCCTCTTCACTAATTAGCACACAAATACCATTGGTATACTACGTCCGCCGCCTCACCGGAAGTTGTACCCACGTTCTTTTTTACAGTAGAAACTTGTGGATAGGTGTGTTCGACTTCATCTACGGCTACAGACGGCGATCAACGAGAGTAGCCGAGAGCAGTCGCGGGTGGAGTTGAAAACGGAGGCATCAAGTCGGACACTTTCTACTCTCCTTAGTGACACTCTCGCGGTGTTTGCATGCTCTATCACAGATGAAGTGAATTAAATGCAATATTTATCAAACACAGACTTTTCAAAAGCGTTTTCATGAGCAACAGAAACACGTTTCATATACTGCTTAATACAGCGCCATCTGAACAAGAATAATGATCATAAACATATACTGTTTAAATACTAATAAAGTGGGGTTATAAATGCTTTTATCAGCGTTTTATGACAGATCTGACTCAATATAACATTGCGACTACAGTAAAAACACTTTTATTGTTCTAAAAACACAGATTTGTCAGCATTATCGGACTTGAGGATGTTAGAATAAACCCAAAACACACGTGATCGTTGTCATGCGGTGAATCTGGCCAATCGTGAAACAGTCATGTGATCATCAGATCTCCTGCAGCCGCTCTGAAGAAACTGCGCCGACTGAGTCTCTCGAATCGCTATCGCGGTACTTTGATGGCACACGTGACAGTCACAAGGCGTCGGCGCCGCCTCAAGTCAGACAGAATTTCTAACCGGCACCTTTTTTTTTTTTTTTTTTTTTTTTTTTTTATTATTATTGCAGTTTTTAGAAAAAAAAAAAAAAAAAAAAAAAACATACAAGGGCAATTACGTAATAGATAACATAAAAAAAGACAACATTAAACAAATAAAAAAGAATGAAACAATATAAAATGAAAATTAAAATAAGGAAAGCAGTAACATCACATATCCATAATCAAGTACAAATAGTTATAAATTATTCAAAACAATATATATATATATATATATATATATATATAATATATATATATATATATATATATATATATATATATATATATTTAAGGCTTTAAAGTAATTTGCCGTTTTTTTTTTGCTTTGCTATTTTTTGTTTCTTTTAATGTACACAGGTAGTGACCAATTTCTATTTTAAAATGAGTAAAATTAGTTTTTTTCACTGCCCATTTACATTTATGAATGAAAAACTTTCCATATATAATGAGTAAATTCACAATATACCGAATTTTGAAGTCAGCAGTATACTCATAAAAAATAAAATATCCTTTTCTTTGAGTTGCAATTCAACATTAGTACTTTGTTTAACAAAAAACACCAAATCCCACCAAAACAATTTTGTATAAATACAATCATAAAATAAATGGACAATACTCTCATTTTCCTTTTTACAGAAAACGCACTTAAAGTCAATGTCTTTACAAAACTTTGCAATTACCTGTTTTACAGGATAAATACGATGAACTATCTTGAATGATACCTCTCTAATTTTATTAGTAATACAAAAACGTCTAGAGATCTTAAAGGTTTCTTTCCAATTGACATCTTGAAATTGTGATCTCCAAAAACCAATGGCTAAAGGAACACTAGAAATTTGGCAAATCTTTCTAAGATAATTATTATTACATTTTTTTTTTCTTTTATATTTATACCTTCCAATTTAAGACAGAAATCAACATTCGGTTTTTCATCTATATCATTTACTAATAATTTCCTAAGTTCTGAGGGAATGGCATTAATTACCATTACATACTCCTTTGCAGGTATATGAAATTAATTTTTTTTTTAAGAACTCTGCATAGGTAAGCACGTGACCATTAGAATTCAACAGTTGTGAAACCAACCAAACAATTTTTCTAAACCAATTAACTAAAAAAAGAGATTTATTTTGGTGTGTAATGTATTTATTATTCCAAATTAAGCACTTGTGAGGGGAAAAATTGAGTTTGTATATCATCATACATGATAACAATGCCTGTCTGTGAAAATTGGAAAGTTTTATGGGAAGCTTGCTAATATTAAAGTTACAATTAAGGATAAATTCAATACCACCTACTTTTTCAAACATAATATTAGGGATATAATACCATAATTTATCTTTTGAACAAAAATAATTTTGTATCCACTTAATTTTAAAAATAGTGTACAAAATTCCCTGCCTCACGCATGCGCAAGTCGAACCTGTTCGGACTGTTCTGATGCATGCGCAGAAAGTTTTCAGTTTTCGTCAGCATCCAGCATAGAAGTTCAACACAGAGCTTCCCTGGCTTTGTTTATTCCTTTAAACTGTTTTTTTCCTTGTGTGGTATTGCTGTGCGTTAATAACTCCGTAAGTAACACTATTTCTTATCATTGTAGATGTGTTTCAGAGCGTGTCATAGCGTAATTCAGTTTATTTTACCTCAGGAAAATCATTGCGTCAGTAACAATACAGTAGCCGTAATGCTCACGTATTTGACGAATAATTCAGTTGTTTGTAAATTAAGATGCTAATTCATTTGTATAAGCGCATTGCTTGTCATTTGTGTGTTCATGTGAATACTTATTCGGGCTTTTATCGTCATATTAATAACTATTATAACGAGCACACGGGAGCGCTAAAACAGCGCACACACATAGTGTAATTTGACACAGCTAGCAAGCAGCAGCAGCCCCGGTCTGTTTATTAAAGCTGTATTTTGCGCTCATAGGTGAAAAAGCTCTTGTTTAGATTTGTTTCCTATTGCCTCAGACAATTATATAGTTTATATAGATTGTATTGTTCTATCTTTTTGTCTTTGTCATTCCATAATATTACATGTGTATTTACCCAGCAGGCACACAACGTCATAAGACGCTGATATTTGGTTAAATTTTGGTTGCAACGTCGGCTGACCAAAATTCAATGTAAATTCAACGTCTAATGTCAACGTTAAATTAATGTCCAATACCAATGTCAGCTGACGTTGATATTTTGTTGTTTTTAGGTTGTGTAACCAAAATCCAACATTAAGTCAGCGTCAAACTGACGCCAAATACTGACGTCAACACAATTTTCATTCTCAACCAAAATGCGACGTCTGTCCGACATCGGGTCCAACGTCAACCTGACGTTATATAGACGTCCAGTGCCTGCTGGGTATCATGTTTATTTGTTCTCTGACAGAAACCACATTTGTATACATCCACACAAATTAATAAACATAGAGATTGGACATGTTCACTCTGGAGTAGCTGCAGTTCTTTCTAACCGAAGAATTAGGCCAGCTGAGTTCCAACCACCCAACTGCGCACAGAATATCCCACAAATAGTGTTAGATATTTCAAAATCAAGTACATTTAGCCCACCTTGATTAAGTTGATTACAAAGTATTTTTTTATTCAAATAATGATGTTTATTTTTCCAAATAAAATTATATATACATTTATTTTTATCATTAATAATACGCTTTGGAGTGTCTATAGCCATTGCGGTGTAAACTAGCCTGGATAAACCTTCAGATTTTGATAAGGAACACACCTCTTATAGTACATTAAAGAATGATCATGTGACCTGTAAATTTCCATTGCAGTTTTGCAAAATATTCCTTTTTCGAATTGCCTGAAAAACCACCTCATGTGAGCGTAGCAACTTTTTTGCGATATATGGGAGTTTTTGCGGAATTGACGCGTTTCCATTAGGCGTATTTTCATTTCGCAATTTCAATTTGCGCATCTTGAAGGGTAATGGAAACGCGCCTTGTGTCATAAGCTGCATTTCCATTACCCTTCAAGATGCGCAATAGTTGTTTTAACAATGTTCTTACTATGTTTCTGGGTCTGGGAACATTTCAGTTGCGTTGCTGTCTATGGGGATTTCATCAAAAATATCTTAACTTGTGTTCTGAAGATGAAAGAGGGTCTTACAGGTTTGAAACAGCGTGTTCCATCGAGTCCCCAATTACGATCCAGCCCCAGACGCCAGATCATGTCAGAAAATATCCAGTTGTTCGGTAACAGAACAGCTAGTCAGCAGAGCTGTCGATACTCAAACCCTGTTAACAGCAAGTCTGGTACCCCACAATACCTGAAGTGTGTGTTTAAAATATAGAAGCATAATAAAAAAGTGAATAAATGATAAAACAATTAAAATATAATTGAAAATATAAAAATTGAAAACTAAATTATAAATTATAAAAATGATCAAATGATAAATTATATAAATGGCAAATGACTGATGATTATAAAAGATTACATGGTTATATGAATAAATGATTATAAATGAATGTAAACGAGAAAAATGAAAACACAACACAAATGTATGATTGCTTTCTTGATGCAACACACAATCTGCATTTGAGGATCCCTAGATCCTTCAGACATGAGAGTGAGTAATTAATGAAAGAACTGTCATTTTTGGGTAAACTTTCCCTTTAAATGTATGTGTGTATATTATTACATTTTTTTTTTTTTTTGTTTTTTTAATGTCATTTTTAAAGTCTTTATTTCGGCAACCTGCTTCCTTCCTTCTCGTTTTTCACAATAATATTTTTGCCGTCGGACTTGTATCCGTTTACCTACATTCCTGCATTATTTAACTTTGTTATCCCTTATTTAAATTAGATCTCAGACATCATCATTGTCCTTTGGCTTGGATCACGCTGGATCAATGACTGGATCGGACGCCGTGAGCGCTTTAGTTTGATTCGCCCTTTGGCATTGTTTTGATTAGCTCCTGCTTTATCTTCCATTCATACGCACGTCATATATATTGAACAAGTTTTTAAACCATACATGTTTTTAAATATGAAGCCTGCACTTATTCGGGCAAATGTGGTAGAGTTTTTGTGCTGTTAAATCTGATAAGATTGTTGTTTTTTGGACAAGTGTTCCTTCATCCTTCTATACGCTTCATCTCAGCTGGAGAACATCGTGATTTTCTCAAAGCATCACAAGAAGACGTGTTTCTTGTGTCATGATGCCTGTCCATCACAGAAGATGAGCAGAGCATGTTTGATCACTCCTCCTGAATTCTGACCGTCCAGCTCTGACGAAACACGCCGGACCGTGACGGGTTTGTGGAAGATTCTTTAATGTATTACAGTAAGAAACACACATGAAACATGAAGGTTTTTTTAATCGTATAGCAAGACAATGAAATATTCAGGACGAGATTGTAACAGACAGCGAGTTACAGCGTAACTGTCGGTCGCGTGGAATTCACCCGCTATCCGTAACATGAGTGCAGTAACGTAAAAGTATAAACAGCTCGTATGTTGTCATTACAAACTACAGCAGATCAGTTTCCATTTCTGTGAAATTCATTAACTTTAATTAACGACTTGAATTAATATTCTGCATCCTGTTTGTGGCCTCAGTTTGGATTAAAGAATTGAATTGAAATTTGAAGGCATTCAGTTCAACTGCAGATGATGCAAAATTCACACAGGTGTGATTCCCTTGACCTTTTTCCCAATAAAAGCGCTCATCCCTCCATCAGACAGACGAGTGGAGGCTGAGACGGGCCTCAGTAGATGGTAGCAGAAGAGTAGTACGGCGTCTTCAGATTATTATACAGAAAACAGCTGCACACCAGCGCCACCAACTGCCAGACACAGAGAGAGACAGACAGAGAGAGAGAGACAGACGGTTATATCTGCTGGGCGGCTGGAGGAGGAAGGACGACTGACGGCGGGGAGGTGAGGAGCACGTATGAAGGAGGAGATGCGTGAGACTGTGAGAGGTGTCTTCTGAGGACAGAGCTGCACACCAGCGCCAGCGTCTGAGGACGAACACACGCAGACGGTCAGACGACACGCGTGCAGTGTGTCTGGGTGTGAACGGATACAGAACTCAAGCGTGTTCGGATGGACTCACCATGATTCCTGCCGTCCCCAGAAACCCTCCCAACACCAGCGGCGCGTGAGACTCGAAGACCTCCTTGATCATGCCGGGACAGCTCTACACACACGAACACACACACGGATGAGTGACTGCTGCACTCAAACATCACACAGGCAGAAACGAGAGCAAGCCAAAGAGGAACTGACTCACAGAATACGTGATCTGCTTCAAGAAGCCGCCTTCTGGACAAGTGTCTCGCACAAACATTTCAATCGCTCCGCCGACACCACAGCAGTCAAACTGAAACACAAACACGTGCCTGTTAGACCAGCTGTGTGAATGAAATGAATGTGTGTGTGTGTGTGTGTGTGTGTCTCTTACAGCTTGATGGAATAATTTGAGGGTGGTGGCTTGACTGGGATTCCTGGTGTTCAGATACTGAGCGTAGATGGTGGTGTAGAAGTTCACCAACTCGTCTGACACCTACAACTCAACAAACACACAACTGCCTTAAAACCGGCGCCGTTACACAGACACCTGAGCGTGTGCGTGTGGTGTGTGTGTTTTACCCGTCCGCTCCACAAGAAGGCCATCACACCAGCTGCGATTTCAATGATGATCAGAACGGACAGCAGGCCAGAAAACTGAATGTCAGAAAAACAAAAAAGTTTATTCTGTACATAAACCTAGTTTATCTACTTTAGAAATAATTATCTCTTCTAATCCTGGAATAGAAATATTTCCTTAGATATGCACAAGGAAAAGGGGAAGAAGAGAAGAGCCATGACTTTTCCAACTTTTCTTGACAGGGGAGTGTTGAATTGACCAGTGACATTAGATGAGCTTTGCGTTTTACAGGTTTGGGAAAAATACGTCTACAAATGTGAGTTTTGTCCTTCTGTACGCTGAATCCTGAAGGCGTGTCACAGCGTTGTTTCAGTGTCGACAACTGTAATTCTTTACATATAATCTTGAGCTGTTTTTGCTCTGTGAGTTAAGGCTCACACTACAGGATTTTTAGCTCGATTTTGCCCCGATTTTCCCCTCCCGAGAATCGGAACAAAAATCTTGTTGAGCACCTCGATCGGTCCCGATGTTTGGCACGGATTATCTGGTAACGTGAGACGTTCACAGATCGAATCTTGCACCTCCCGATCTGCTCTCACACAAATCGGGGCCACCCCGATCACATCGAACATGTTTGATATTCAGGATTTTTTTAATCGGGATGATCACGGCTATGATTACGTCAGTACTTTCACAACAGCCAATGCGCGACCGCAAAACAGCTGCTGTACGGTCCATTGGATAGTGGAGATGGAGGAAACACTAACACTGTTTGTTTAATATGTCGAAAACATACCACAACCACATTGAGCAAGGAAAGCAATGCTCCATGCGGCCCGAGTCCGACCCGAGCCCATCTTTTTTCCCCTTCTCCCAAAACAGCTTATACTAAGCTGTTTTAGCAGTTAAAATAGTTCAGTTTTATATGTAATGGCAAAGTGATTATATTTCGCTTCAGTTTTTTATTAAGTTAATTTAGAAAAACGTTTGGAGCATTTTTTGTTCGTTAAGTTTTTGTTTTTTTAAATTAACGACCAAGCGGTCAGCGGCAGACAGTGAGTTGATCATAGACTATGTTTAATCAGTTTTGCCTTCTCAAATCACGACCTGCCTAAAGTAAAATCTATAGATATAAAACAGTTAAAGCATATAACAGTTAACTAACATTTGTAAACTTTTTTTTTTATTTTATTTTTTATTTTATTGTTTTTTTGTTTTTTTAATTTTAAACTACAACAAAACATATACAATTATAACAAGACATTCAAATAAACAAAATGAATAATAATAATAATAATAATAATAAACATTTGTAAACATTAGTTGCTGAAATGACGATCTGTTGCGTAAGATCAGGTGAGGCGCTCCCTCCGTCGTGATAATCTTAAAGATAATCTTGTAGTGTGTGATGCGCCACAATTTTCAAATCTTGTAGTGTGTGCGTGTTTAAGATTTCAGGGAAGATAATCTGCAAATAGTATCCTTATGTGTGCGCTGCAACCAGATTTCATAATCGGTTAGGATTTTAAAAATCCTGTAGTGTGAGTCCGGCTTTAGTGTGAGGTGTTTGTAGCGATGATCTTCCTCACCACACTGAGAGCGGTTTTACTGTGGTTACATGCGCCGCAGTCCCCGATAATGGCCACCAGCAGCATCAGAACACCCGTAACCACCAGCACAATCACACCTGACGGACAGACACAGACACACGTCGAGTCACGCTTCGATATCACGTATTTCAACATGTGTCAATGAGAAACATCAGCAGAACCGACCGATATTGAACTGCATGGTGTTCAGATCGATGTCGAAGAATCCTTCGGTTTGGGCGCCGAACCGGAGCCACATTCCCAGAGCAGCCAGACCGAATCCCACCAGCTGAAAGGCACGTCACAGCTCTCAGCAATCATATCAACACAAAAGCAATCACTCACACAGAAACTATCGAAAAAGAAAAAAAAACTGCTTTGCCTTTATGAAAATGGGCTTAAAGTAAAAACCAGTGTTTGATTTCCATATTAAAATGTGGTTGTGACATTTATAGCACGCTTTTATCTAAGCAGACGGCGATGGACTGATAGAAGTGTAAATATCAGTTAAAAGTCAGACATACTCACAGCGAACAGAATGTTAAACAGGATCAGGAAACATTTGCACATCTGCGCGCACCCGTCCATCGCGAGCCGACTTAAATCACTGCAACAAAACATTACATGAACCCAGTATAATCAGCTACTCTTAATAGACTATCCAAATAATAATAATAACGATAACAATCACACCTTTTAATAAAAATAATGACGACCCGTTCATGTTTAAATCACTAACGTGTAAATCATAGAATCCGAAAAGCGTAACAAAGTAAAGCATAACACTGAATTACCATCGTCAATGAACTGTATAAATAAACTTGCCTTGTCTAGTAATAAAGAGATGATTGGAGTGGCGGTGTGTCCCGGTTCGTGTCTGAGGTGAAATGCGCTCTTCTTCACACGGACGCGACCGTTTGTGCTGCCCTGCGCGCGCTCTCATTGGCGGGCAGCTCGAGTGACATAAGCGGAACAAAGAGTTTCTGTACTGTAGAAACGAAACCATTACTGACCGACTTTCCCGAAAACAAGGAAAAAGCACGGGGTGCGCCCGGAACTATTAAGGAGCTATCGCCAGTAAATGTGGCAGTGAAAAAAAATGCACAAAAGTTTCCTCGAAAATATGTCAGTGCAGGCATCATTTTTCATTAATCTACATTAAACTGTAATCTGTAGGGTCATGTTTTTAATTAGATCAAATTATACCGTTATGTAGGCTATATTACAACGTGCATTATTATAAAGGAAAAGCATTTCCTTAAAAAAAGAAACCCGTGATTTATTTTGCCCGTCCGGGCTACAAACCAGGAACTAGTTCGCACGAGTAGGTCTTGCATAAAATCCAAAATACCCGAAAATTTCCCCAGGCTCACGATCGAATCTGATATACGCGTTTTGTCCGGCGTGAGCCAGGGATTCCAACGACAGAAGACGTGAGCCTGCGACTGACGGTTCAGGAGCACCAATCCAAATACACTTGAGTTACGTTCGCGTGTAAACTTATGTTTGTGTTTTTTTTTTTTTTTTTTTTTTGTGGAGAAGTTTGAATAGAGCGGATGATGCCAGTATTAAATCACTGCTGTGTGAGACTCATGTCAGTTTCTGTGACACCAGGACAGTGCAGGTACAGTGTGATGTTAGGATGCTGACAGAGAAGAACCTTGAAGTCCAGCACATTTGCTGCATTTGAACATTTTCATGCACTTCAGGACACTCTGGAAAGAGCTTCGAGAGTCTGATGAAGTGAAGGAGATCTGTATGTGTCTATATCACGACAGATTCTCATCCTTTGTTTCTGTCTGTCTGTTCTGTCTGTCTGGCTCATACCACTTTACATTGGTTTTGCTTTTGTTTTCCCATGGTAGCTTTCATAATGTGGTTTACTCTGATATGGTTGGGTTCAGCAGTTCTGAAACTGATGTTTGTGAGTTTCAGAGCACATGAATTATGGTGTATCCAGAAGTGTAGAGGTTGTAGATTGAAAATATTTATTACATATTTGAATATATGTAATTAACAGAAATCTGCCGAATTCATTAATGTGTTTGTTGGAGTCTGTTAGGAGTCTTGTTGTGTCTCTTTTCCAGGACTCTAGATACGGTCGCTCCTCTGCGCCTAAGGAAGATTAAGGAAAACTGTCCGACCCCGTGGTATAACGAGCACACTCGTGCCCTAAAGAGAGCAGCCCGGAAAATGGAGCGCAGCTGGAGGAAAACAAAATTAGAGGTTTTTCTTACTGCCTGGCGGGAATGTACCCTATCGTACAGAAAAGCGTTAAAATCGGCCAGATCTGATTACTTTTCGACTCTTTTAGAAGAAAACAAACATAACCCTAGGTATTTATTCAATACAGTGGCTAAGTTAACAAAAAATAAAGAACCAACAGGCACTGACTGTGCCCATCAGCATAGCAGTAATGACTTCATGAACTACTTTACTTCTAAGATCGATACAATTAGAGACAAAATTGTCACCATGCAGCCGTCAATTACAGTGTCGCATCAGATAGTGCGCTATAGATCTCATGGGGAACAATTCCACTCATTCTCTACTATAGGTCAGGAAGAATTGTATAAACTTGTTAAATCATCTAAACCAACAACTTGTATGCTAGACCCTATTCCATCTAGGCTACTAAAAGACTTGCTTCCAGATCTCATAGATCCTCTGCTAAATATTATTAATTCATCACTGTCATTAGGATATGTCCCCAAAACCTTCAAACTGGCTGCTATTAAGCCTCTAATTAAAAAACCACAACTTGACCCCAACGAATTGACTAATTACAGACCTATCTCGAATCTCCCATTTCTATCAAAGATATTAGAAAAGGTTGTATCCTCACAATTATCTTCCTTCCTACAGAAATATGATATCTGTGAGGATTTTCAGTCAGGTTTTAGACCATACCATAGTACTGAGACTGCTCTTATTAGAGTTACAAATGATCTACTCTTGTCATCTGATCGTGGTTGTATCTCTCTGTTAGTGCTACTGGATCTTAGTGCTGCGTTTGATACTGTTGACCACAACATTCTCTTGAATAGACTTGAGAATTATGTTGGCATTAGTGGTAGTGCATTGGCATGGTTCAAATCGTACCTATCTGACCGCCATCAATTCGTGGTAGTAAATGAAAAGGTATCATATCGATCACAAGTGCAGTATGGAGTACCGCAAGGCTCAGTACTAGGGCCATTACTCTTTACGCTTTACATGTTACCCCTGGGTGATATCATCAGGAAATATGGTGTTAGCTTTCACTGCTACGCTGATGATACCCAGCTCTATATTTCTTCGCGGCCCGGCGAAACGTACCAATTTGAAAAACTAATGGATTGTGTAGTTGAGTTAAAAAATTGGATGACAAGTAATTTCTTACTGCTAAATTCTGAAAAAACAGAGGTGTTAATTATTGGGCCTAAAACCTCAGCGTGTAATAACCTACAACACTGTCTAATACTGGATGGCTGCTCTGTCAATTCTTCGTCATCAGTTAGGAACCTAGGTGTGCTATTTGATGGTAATCTTTCCTTTGAAAACCACATCTCTAGTATTTGCAAAACTGCATTTTTCCATCTCAAAAATATATCTAAACTACGACCTATGCTATCAATGTCAAATGCTGAAACATTAATTCATGCATTTATGACCTCACGGTTAGATTATTGTAATGCTTTATTGGGTGGTTGTTCTGCTCGCTTAATAAACAAACTCCAGCTGGTCCAAAATGCAGCAGCTAGAGTTCTTACTAGAACCAAAAAGTATGATCATATTAGCCCGGTTCTGTCAACACTGCACTGGCTCCCTATTAAACATCGTATAGATTTTAAAATCTTGCTAATTACTTACAAAGCCCTTAATGGTTTAGCTCCTCAGTACCTGAGCGAGCTCCTATCACATTATAGTCCCTCACGTCCGCTGCGTTCTCAAAACTCTGGCAATTTGATAATACCTAGAATATCAAAATCAACCGCGGGCGGGAGATCATTTTCTTATCTAGCGCCCAAACTCTGGAACAATCTACCCTACAATGTTCGGGACGCAGACACACTCTGTCAGTTTAAATCTAGATTAAAGACCCATCTCTTTAACCTTGCTTACACATAACACATCAACATATTCTTATAATTCAAATCCGTTAAAGGATTGTTAGGCTGCATTAATTAGGTCAACCGGAACCGGGAACACTTCCCATAACACCCGATGTACTCAGTGCATCGTCAGAAGAATGGCATCTACGCTAA
Organism: Cirrhinus mrigala; assembly: GCA_036247105.1. Lineage (NCBI taxonomy): Eukaryota > Metazoa > Chordata > Actinopteri > Cypriniformes > Cyprinidae > Cirrhinus > Cirrhinus mrigala. The sequence goes on from CM070009.1 coordinate 50,139,077, forward strand.
TATTAGTCTGTTTCTCTCTTATCCCGAGGTCACATTAACCACCAGATCCAGTCCGTATCCAGATCAGATGGTCACTGCAGTCCCCCGGATCCAGTCCGAACCCAGCCCAGATGGTGGATCAGCACCTAGTGACGACCTCTACAGCCCTGAATGTCATCGGAGTCCACATCAACTAGATGAGCCCCAGAGACGGATCCACAGTGAAGACCTCGTCACCTAGACGGCTGTCGGCACAAGACCACGGGACCTTTGGCCAGAGGAGAACTGGCCCCCCGACTGAGCCTGGTTTCTCCCAAGGTTTTTTTCTCCATTTGTCACCGATGGAGTTTTGGTTCCTTGCCGCTGTCGCCTCTGGCTTGCTTAGTTGGGGACACTTTCTCTCAACACAATATTGCATTTTATTTTATTGTTTTTGATTAACTACCTTTACCTAAAATGTGAGTGTTTACTGTTGCCTTTGGCATTGTTGATGTACTGTTTCCTATCTAATACTGTACAGCCGCCTTGTCACAATTCTGTATTGTTAAAGGCGGTATATAAATAAAGGTGACTTGACTTGACTTGACTTGACATAGCAAAAATTAAGAGAAAAAAAAAAAACCTCATAATAATATACAAACAGCATGAAAGAGATTTATTTTCAATGTTAGACACCTATTTTCATATGGTGTTATTTATTTAATATGAAATTATAATTAACATAATTTTTCCCCATGACTTGTTGGACAATTTCAAGACAAACTTTGACATCAAGACAATCTTTGCTGCCATCTGTTCAAAACTGCTGAAAATGATACCATTTTAAGATGAGTGATATCTATATATTCCCTATTGCAATACTCAACTGTTTGTTTGCATTTTTTTTTTTTTTTTTAAGATATTTTGAGGTTCTTTTATAATGTGTCATACCATAGGACATTACGTCACACTAAAGGACAGAAATGGTAGTTATTACAGTATTTCTCTTTAATTCTGAATATGTCAATGGAGAAAGAGTTTAATTTTGAGACAAATAATATATATATATATATATATATATATATATATTTTTTTAAACAAAACAAAATAATTTTCAACAAAATTCAGTCTCTTAGTCAATCAGTATGTTACTGCAACTCTTCTATTGCCTCCCCACTGCATGTGCGGCACAGTTAAATATGATTGATATTCAAACTATATTCATCAAGATGTGAATTCATGTTTTTTTTTTGTTTTTTTTTTGTTTTTTTTACTATTTTGCTACTGTTTTTAACACTAGAACTACCAAGGCAGTCATTTTGACCGTTTTTAATTAAATTTAAAAACATCAGAAAATAGTTTAATTAATGTAATTTTTGCAACTAATTAAAGTTTTCTCTGGAATTGGCCGATTTAAAATCAGGATATGGTGTCACACCAGAAGACATGGATTTCAGAGACAAGAAGTTCATACACTTTCAGAAATATATGGATGAATAACAAACAGATTTACTATGCCGTATACTAAACTAGACACTTACAATTATGCCTGAGGTCTTTATTAACATTTTTATGATTTTCTTTTTCATTTATAAAAGTTGTAATTTATTGAATCATGCTTGAGACAGTCACCCCAATAGGACAATTTTAAGATTTGGCTCAAAAATTAATTAAAAAAATAAAAATAAATAAATAGCACTGCTGCTTTTATAACAACAGGTCCATGTAAGACAAAAAAATGTTTAACGATTCACTGCATTTTAAATAACGACACTAATAATATATTCAAATGCCACGGCACATCAACAACTTGTACAGACTGCTTAACACAGAAGGACTAATGAATTTGCTATTTGAATGAGTATTAAAGAAACGCAAAAGCTTTGTTAATGTCTTCAGTGTCATCAGCAGACTGTGTGTGTGTGTGTGTGTGTGTGTGTGTGCGTGTGTGGTCAAACTCTGTGTCCATAGTATTCGTCATACGGCTCGTTGATGTTGGTGGTCGTGGGACGAGGGATGCTGTAGTCTTTCTCTGCACTGATTTCCTGAAACATCAAACACACAGCAGATTAATCATATGTCAGTGATACATCAGAGTGCTGCAGGATGGTGTTTGGATGAGAACTCACTCTCATGAAGATTCCAGGTGACGCCACATCTTTACCTGCAACACAAACATGTGACCTTTAACCTGTGTCATTCAGGACAGAGACTGTGAGATCAGGTATTTGCTGAGCATATTCTCTCATAAACTGCCTTTTTTTTTTTTTTAAATTTTGTATACTCATAATGTTATCAAGATTTTTGCATCCAAAAGCATCACATTTAGACGTAAAAAGCTATTTTCTGTCCTCTTTGGACCCCCCTCATCAGAACACTCTGTTTAAATAGACGTGGCGGATTGTAGACTAGTAAGTAAATGCCCATTGCTATGATTGGCTAATAGTTGTGTATGTTTGACAGCCTACATTCTTCGTAGATGACAGTACATATCACATGATTTGTAATAACAGACAAAGCAATAGCGAGTACATAATCAAAACATTAGAATAGAACAATCAAGACATTAGTGTTGGATTAAATATAGCCAGCATAGCATCGTCTTTTAGTTTTAATCGGTCTGAAATCGAATTAGCCTTGTTTGTAAACGAATCCACTGTAAAATGAACAAAAGTTCTTACTGACACGGTCTGGATCTTCATTAAAAATGAAGTTCACTCTTTCCTAACACTGGGATCAGAAGGAAGGCAACGCAAAGACTGGTTCCCCACAGTTTGGCACTGTACAGTTTCTTCTTGTCTTTGGAGCCGACTTTATCGTTTGCTTTCTGCGCAGACCTGCGTTCGCCTCTCTCATTATTTACAGTACATGCGTGAATTGGTGGACGGGGCTAAACAGGCAGTGATATCAAAGCAGGCCTTGATCTTCTTCTGCGGAGGTGGTGTTTAGCCACACTATTACATCATAGAGTGGGACATTCCATAACCTGACATTTTGGCAGACTGGCCTCATTATAAGCTGTTTTTAGACTAACGAGAACGTTTTGAGTTCTGAAACTTACAGGATGTTTTTATAGTTCAATGACCTCTTATATACCAAAAGAGAAAGGGAATTTTGATTTCTCAGTTCATGACACCTTTAATATGAATGTTTGTAAGGATGGGGAGACGAATCCCCTGATTGTCCCAGGGAAAGATTCAAAGCCTCATCATGTGAGGTACAGTGCCATCTGCTGCTCGTAACATTTACAGCAGCTATAAAAGGTTGGAAATACATGTTTGAGCAGTCTGAAATGTTCCTAAATTTTCCTAGATATCGTTGATGCCAACCCTGAAACAACATACAGCACTACCGAATTTTGCTACAAATTTATGGTGTTCTTTGTCTGTTTGATTACGTCATTAATTGATCTTTACCATACATCACTGCCATATGTACATCAACGTGACAGTCACCACTGTAAGCTACTACTAAATATATTGTAAAAACTTTAATTTGGTGTAAAGTTGCTTTGCAGCGATATGCATCGTGAAAAGCGCTATCCAAATAAATTTGAATTGAATTTTGAATTGAATCGTTTCATAGCAAAGTACATAAACCTGATGCTGGAGCCTTGTGTCACACGTAACATCACAAGTGTATTTTATCTCACTGCACTGGCAGATTCCTTTACTTGTTTCAGGTTTAAACGTTTTAAAAATAATTGAACAACAGCTGAACAACTGAAAACAAGTGTATGGTGTACGCAGAATACACTCATATTAAAGAGACGATCAGTGAAAACAAAAAGATTTGTCAGATTACTCTGTTACCTCTCCTCCCGTCCACGTCCGCCTGGAAGCCGTCGTTGTCGGTGCCGGTTTTCAGGGCCTGAGGAGCCTCCGGCTGCGTTCTGGGGCTTGTCCAGCCCGTGAAGTCCAGCGGCGGATCTTTCGTACGAGCGCCACGCTTGCACGCGAAGCAGACCTGAGTGAAGCCATGCCCCAGCAGCAGCACCCAGCCGTTAGCGGTAAGTGCCACGCAGATCACGGGCTCGTCCCAGAGCGGGCTGCGGCCCATGGCACGGTTCCCGTACGTGAGGAGCGTGATCCAGACGAGCCACACGCAGGCGCTCAGCAGCAGCGTCAGGACCAGCAGCGCCGCCCGCAGTTTGTTCTGCCGATGCGTCCGTCCGGTGTAGCTGTAGCTGTAGGTGGCGCATGCGTGGCGGAGGAAGCGCAGCGCTGTCATCAGCGCCGCGACTAACAGGACCATCACGTAAATCTGTAGCATGGCAAACTCCGACTGTGAAAACTGGCACATCCTCTTGTCCTGCACCAGCACCACCAGCAGCCACTCCGTCGCTACGATCACCTGCACCAGCGCGAGTGCCGCGGCCACACCCACCTCTCTCCAACCGCGCGCCAGCGCCACGCCCAGCAGAGCCAGGCCGCGCGCAAGCAGAGCTCCGAACGCCACGCTGAACAATACGCCAAAGGCAAACACCCGCACCGGACACGTCTGCGGGGACAGAGCAATGATGAAGGAGTAGGGAAGCGCAAAAATGCCGGCCGTGGCCAACAAGAAGAGCAGCAGCGCCGCCACCGCGCTGGACCGATGGCGGGACGCACACGCTAACCGCAGCAGCAGAACCAGCATCAGCACCACGCAGCTGATGAACCCCGCGGCGGCTGCGGCCTGGACCACGATCCCCCACGTGTCACACAGCGGCCAGTACTCTCGAGCCAGAGCGGAGCCGCAGCCCGTGGGACGGGAGCCGTTCGAGCTCTGAACCTGGACAGAAAGCTCCATGGAGACGGCGAATCGGATGATGGATCTGAATGACGACCGCAGAAGGGATGATGGAGGACCACAGGACGATGATGCTGAAGCGAGTTTCTCTTTTCTCTCGAATGCTCACAGTGATCTACGAGAAAGAACTTTCAGTTACGTTTGCTCAAATGCTTTCGATTCAAATGCATACAGAGTTCTGGCATGAAACTCTAGATGGTGCAGTCCATTAGGTCTAACTCAATCTGACATAACTGTCGCATGGCACAGCTGATTGGTTCTCTCCTGTATCAGTAGCCAATGAGCTCTCGGCGCAACAATCAAATATATGACTAGTGCTTGCTGTAGCAGTTTGCAGCGTGCTTCAAAAACAGCTGAAATCAACATGTACAGTCATGGCCAAAAATATCGGCACCGTTGCAATTCTGTCAGAAAATGCAACACCTCTCAGAAAATTGTTCAGATTGCAAATGTTTTGGTATTTATGTGCTTATTGTTTTTGTTTGCAGTACAATAACAACAACAACAACAACAAAAAACCCTAACCTAACCTAACCTGAAGAAAAGTCAGACTTGAAAAAATTTCACACAGAACTCAAAACCCTAACCTTGTCAAAATTGGAAGAAATAATTGCTTTTCAACCATGTGATGCTCCTGTAATTTGTATTTAGACACACCTGTGGCAAGTAACACTGCATAAAAAAGCAAGACTGGAGTTTGCCAAAACGTATGTGACAAAACCACAATCCTTCTGGGAGAACATACTGTGGACAGAAGTAGAGCTTTGTGGTAAAGGACATCATAGCACTGTTTACAGAAAAAGAAAAGATGCCTTAAAAAAAAAGAACACACGGTATCATGAAATCTGATGATTACCAAAGAATTTTGGGGCACAATGTAGTGGCCAGTGTCAGAAAGCTGCATCTCCACCAGAGGTCATGGGTCTTCCAGCAGGACAATGACCCGAAACACACTACAAAAAGCACTAAGAAATGGTCACAAACAAAGAGTTCTGAAATGGCCAGCAATGAGTCCAGACCTAAATCCCATAGAACACCTGTGGATCTCAAAACAGCAGTTGGGAGAAGGCATCCTTCAAATCTGAATGACCTGGAGCAGTTTGCAAAATAGGAGTCGTCCAAAATTCCAGTAGAGAGGTGTAAGAAACTCATTCATGGTTACAGGAAGCCGGTGATTTAAGGGTGCCAATAATTTTGTCCAGTACATTTTTTGGGTTCTGTGTGGAATCATATCAGATTTGACTTTTCTTCTCTGTTTTTTGCAACTGCAACATTTACTGAGAGAAGTGTTGCATTTTCTGACAGAATTGCAAGGGTGCCGATATTTTTGGCCATGACTGTAAGATCAGTGAATGCTCTTTTAATCCATGTCACTGTGTGCATTGAGTGGTCTGCCTAATTGAATTAAAAAATGAGCAACCAAAAACAAGTTTAAAGTAAGTGTCATGTCTGCATCATATGCAGTGCAAAATATTATGCGTATTAGCAGCAGCAGTAAATATTAAGTAAATTAGCGGCAGCGTTTACGCATCTGTATTTATATGGCTGGAGCAAACGCAGTCCAGAGCAAGTAACTGTGCTGAGGACACGCCGATAGTAACGGACATAAAGACAGGTTAAATGAGATAAGCATTCTTGTGTATGCATTTCAACCGGGCTTTCGTTATATCCAGCAGCGCAATCTCAGTGTTCGCTTTCGTTATTTCTAAGGTTGATGTTTTCATTAGCTGTGATGAGTGTGTGGTTTGTTCAGCTGTACGCAGTGTCGGGAGCACGTGCTTATCGCAGTCATGTCAACAACAGTGTTGCGGGAAAAGAGAAATAAGATTTATCGCTTAAGATCACTGTCTACAGTTGTTCTTTTATCTGCACAAAGGAGAGTAAAATGTGACGACCCCATCACCTAGACGGCCATCGGCACAAGACCACGGGAACCTGACGCGTCCTCTGCACAATCGGACTTTTCTGCAACATGGAACACACTGCTGGTTCGTCTGGCCACAGTAGAACTGGCCCCCCTACTGAGCCTGGTTTCTCCCAAGGTTTTTTCCTCCATTTCTGTCACCGATGGAGTTTTGGTTGTAAAGCTGCTTTGACACAGTCTATATTGTTATAAGCACTATATAAATAAAGGTGATGTGACTTGACATGACTTGACTTAAGCCAGTCAGCGTGGTAGCCCAGGCACACATAGATAGTAACACATGGGGTTCATATGGCTCTTCGGAGCATCGGCAGTACAAATGTATTGGCGATAGATCTGCTTGTTGGGGGATGTTTTGTTCTTGTTAGGCTTATGTAACGGAAGCCAGCGGTAGGTGCTGTGCAGGTAAAACCTCACTCCCCTGATCTCAAGAGGTGCATTAGAGACTGACGCTAGAGGCTGCAGTCTTTAGCCTCCTTGTTAGCGCGCCCGCCTCCCATGGCGGAGACCAGGGTTCGAGACTCGCTTGTCGCGATGTGCGAGTAGGACCGGGGAGAGGGGTTACACTTGTATTGTCCATTCTGTGTCTCCTGCTTTGAGGGGGTTATTTCATGTATGTTATATGTGCAGTAGCTGTATTCTAACATGCTAGTAGCAAGTCTCGGTACTTGCTCTGCCGCAGCAGCAGCAGCGTAGCAGATCTATTCCTCCAAGACAAAACACATTAACATTGTCATGTACATTACCATGCCAGTCCCTCCAAGAGTTGTCATGACAGAACTGTGTTTTCACCACAGAGCCAGAGAAAGTCACCAAAATAATGTTGGCTAGTGATATATTAGTGATAGAATAGTGTTGGCTCATTTGAACATTCTGTCAATGTAAGTCTATGGGATTTTTATGGTTTTTAAGCTTCATTTTTTATGAAAACTGTAAGTCTGATCTTTAGAAAAGATACGGCAACTGAGTTTGGTGGTTGCAAATGTAAAAAAAAAATAGGAGATACATGTAGTCTCAGAAGAATAATAACTATACGTTTATGTTTTCTTTCTCAAGCCAACCGAATTATAACTTAACTAAGGAGAAAATCCAGATTCTGTACTCTAAAAGACAACTGTGTCATTATTCAGATCAATAACATTTTTGAAGTTTGCTAGTTTGAAAGGACTTCATTTCAGCTAACAGCAACAAAAGCCATCAATGTAGTTTTATAGGTCAGAGGGAGATGCACGTCACTGTGTGTGTCTACAGATAAAGATTTTTTAGAAATCATTCTGAAGAAACCCCTGTTGTTGTTATTATTATTAATCGAGAATCATGCTGCTTATTGAAGTGTGAAAACTGTGATGGAGAATCTATTCTCAGGATTCACAGACTTTGAAGAACAGCATTTCTTTGAAATGCTAATCTTTTGTAATATTATAGGCATCTCTTCAGTTATTTGTATTCAGTTTAAATGCTTACTGAATTAATAAGCGTAATAATGTTTTAAAAAGGTTTCAGCAGCAGTGTTTCTCTGTATGTATGATGTGTAAAAACCATTAAATACATTTATTCAAATGAATTCTCACTGTATAGTGTTTTTCATTTATAATAATTCTTTCACATCATTTGTATTTATTATGATCTTTAACCTCAAGTATTACATTTGCGTGTTTGTAGTTTTTGTGCTCAGGCAGGACTGTAAATGTGTAAATGTCCGGCCTGGCGATGAAGACGGATGTGTTGTTCTTCCTCTCCAGGACAAAAGCTCAGCTGTGACGCTGTTATCAGTGATTTTATCCTCTGCTTAAACAAATGTCTTTCCTGCTAGAGATCATCTTCACTCTTTCACATGTTTCACATCATTTCTCCTTTAAGTTTGTCATCTGGGTTAGGGTTAGTCTAGAAATTTTTAGAAATGATTTGCTGTTTTTGTATCTGGTGTGTGTGTATCGACGACGCGTCTGATTGATCTGAATAAAACAACCAGCTAATGAATCAGACCTTTACATGACATGAGGAAACTCATTTTTCTTGAGCAACACTTTAAAAAAAAGAGTTCCAAACCTCAATCACAACACACCGCAGACATGATGTACGGTCACTTTTTTTCATTCATTCATCATCTGTAAGACTGATAGTATTTAGAGATAAAAGTGTCGTACCTGCAGCCTGTGTCTCCGTCCATCACAGATCCTCACACACCGTCTGTCAGTCTGATTGTCTTTCCAACTGTCTGTGTGTGTTTGTGTGTCAGTCGTCTGCCTGTCGTCTCTCTCAGATGTAGGTGGATGGGAGGAGCAGAGGGAAGCGCGGGCGATGAAGTGATCACTTTTGTTTCTACTCTTCCTGAATTTATGTTATGTGTGTGTGTCTGTGAACAGCCTCTCTCTCTCTCTATCACACACACACATCAATCATTCTTGACATGAATCAGTATGATAATGTGTTTTTAATAATAGAGTTTAATGATATTCATCCCCCTGTTATGATATTTGTTTTTATTCTACTGCAATTAAGTCAACAGAGTTACTGAAAATAGAAACTTTAATTGGATTTCTACTCTGGTAATCACACACGACACATTTAATAATATAAATGTGTTTATGGGACAGGCTATCATATCACAGACAGAGGAAGTGATGTCATCAGTCATCGCTGCTACAGGAAACACACCTTCTGTAATTTGTCAGCGTTAAGGGCGGAGTTGCAGCTAGGGGCGTGTCTTAACCCTGATGACTAGGTTTCAGAATGTTGATTGACAGCTGGGGTGTGGGAGGGGATAAGTTGTCGTCTTATCGCAACAAATACAAAATATAAAATATTATATAATAATAATAATAATAATAACAATCATATCAATAATGACAGTGTCCATGTGTTGAATCAGTCCTTTACCATCACACATCATAACCACACGACAACATTGCGCAAAAGGGGTGGGGCCATGGGATGAGAGGGGCGGAGCTGAAGACGGTGACGTTGAGGAGGCGGGGTTTAGATAATGCCGTATTTGGCCAGATCGCTGAGCTCCATGTCTCCGAACGCCTCCCATGGGCACACGACAGTGATGTCTGTCATGGGATGAGACACAGGCATTAACGAACACTGAACACAGAGTATGTGTGTGTGTGTGTGTGTGTGTGTGTGTGTGTGTGTGTGTGTGTGCACCTGGTATTTATCACGTAATGGGGATCAAATGTCCCCACAAGGATAGTAATACCAGTAAATTTTGACCTTGTGGGGACATTTGTGAGGTCCCCATGAGGAAACAGGCTTATAAATCATGCAGAATGAGTTTTTTTGAGAAAGTAAAAGTGTGCACAGTCTCCTGTGAGGGCTAGGTTTAGGTGTAGGGCGATAGAAAATACGGTTTGTACAGTATAAAAACCATTACACCTATGGAATATCCCCATAAAACATGGAAACACAACATATGTTTGTGTGTGTGTGTGTGTGTGTGTGTGTGTTTGAGTGTGTTTGAGTGTGACTCACCAGTGCCGAGACCCTCCATACCAGGAATGTCATCGCCGAACCTGTAGACGAGAAGGATACTCGCTCAATGACTGCAGCATTTGTGTGTGTGTGTGTGTGTGTGTGACACTGTGTGTGTTTGTACCCTTTCTGCCCAGGTTTGGGGGCCTTGCTCTTGAAGGTGCGCGTCTGTCTCTGCTTGAATTTGGGCGGCCCTTTCTTGGGTGTGGTTGGTCCGGTGGTGCTGGCGGGCGTCGCCAGAGCACTTCCTGCAGGAGGAGCAGCGTTCATGACTGCGCTTCCCTGAAACACAGCGAACAGGGTTAAGGTTAGGGTTACGATCTGAGTACGTCACAGGAATCTGGGATTATGGGATTACGCCGCCGGAGCCGGAACATTTCTCTTATTCGATTATTGCTCGTCTTCTTGCACCGATCGCTGTCCCATGTGTCGCTCTGATGTCGTCTGCATATATTGATTTACAGGGTCGGTTTCTTCATTGGGCGATTGGGCGGCGCACTACAAAAATGCGAAAGGCAAGGATTTTTTTCCCGATCACGTTCAAATACAGTGTTATGCTAGTTTACACTGTTCTGGACTGATGGTTTTGCTTCTGGAAATATTGTCCAATCAATGTCAAGTCAAGGTCTGTGTAGTACCACCTCTTTCACTGAATTGGCTCTTTCTCCTCTCCACCTCTATCTGGTGGGTGTTGAGCGCACTGGCGCCGTTGTCCTGTGGCTGCCGTCGCATCATCAAGTGGATGCTGCACACTGGTGGTGGGTGAGGAGGATCCCCCCATATGATTGGAAAGCGCTTTGGGTGTACAGCAATACACAATGAGAGCGCTCTATCAATGCGATCATTCATCATTCATTCATTTTTAGGCACTTTCAGTCTGGCTGAGAATCACCCGGACTGTTCACATAGACTTTCATTCAAAGACTTTTTTTTTTTTTTTTCCAACTGCAGGCACTGCATTGCAATCTCTATGGGTTCCGTGAGGGCTAGCGCTAACATGCTTTCATCATCATACGTAATCTTATTTTGTGCCGCGTTTGGTGGGAACAAACCTCTAATAAAAACAGATATGACGTCAGGACTAGTCTGCATGGGCTGAATAAAGCAAACCAGTATCTTACCAGTGAAGTTTTGATGGATGACGATTATAATGGAGGTGAAGACAATTACAGCGACATACAGAAATCGAACATTATTATAGGTGCGTGCAAGTCCGGAATTACAAGTGTGCAAATAAACAAACCGTGCATGTGCGCTCTCTGATAGCTTTATGAGCAAATTCCAGCATGATTGCATTTTTTATAATGGACACTCGTTGAAGATGTGATTTTATAGGAGTTTGCGGTTAGTTAGTGGTGTTTATATACATAATATGGGCATCAGCACTCACTCTGACAGAGGAACTGTTCACTGGTCATGTTGAGCTGCCTTCAGATCACCACATTTAACAAATTCAGAATGTTTTAATTTGTGTTTTTGCTTTGAATAATAAATCTGAATAGAGATCTGTTTATATTTATATACAGTCAGGTTAAGGTGGTATAGTGGTCTGTTGGCATCTCCGTGTGGTCCTGATTGGTGTTGCAACTTGATTTGTAGTTATTTATATATATATATATATATATATATATATATATATATATATATATATATATATATATATATATATATAAAATGCTCTAAACAAGTGTAACATTTTTTTTCCCCTCAAAGTTTTTGCTGTTGCACTGTATACATCAATTGTAAATTATTATTACAATTAAAAACAAAATGTTTTAGCTTTTTCTTGGAAAAAGCTCACAGAAAATATGGTTTTGTGGGAATCATCCTCAGTCTTCAACTTGGTAAAACAATTATCTTTATTTTAAAATGTTTTAAGTCATAATACTTTTCCTTATGTTATACTGGGATGTATGAAAAAATTGTTGGATGTGGCTCCCCACCTTTCCATCAGCCGCCACTGTTGATTCATCCCGTAAACACGGCAGTGTGATAACGTACAGTCTGTCAGTCATAAAAAAATAAAGCCCTTCAGGATGGAAGTGAGTGTTGACTGTTCAATAATCCTAACATGTCAGACGTCGATCAGATTATCATCTCACAATAATCCACTTCAAAATCTGTTTTTCATGTTGCCTCATTAAGACCGTTAATCTCATTAACATAACAGACTTAAGAGATTTCCTTTATCTGCCTGATTATAAATAGTAGCATCTGTCCGTCTGTCTGTGGATCAGACGCTGCTGTTTCTGCAGCTCAAAAGTGCAGAGAATCACACCTTCATCTGATCACAAATATTTCTCAGGATACGGCATGTCAGTTTTCCTGCTTTAAGCCCCAGAGCACAGAATAGAAACCCAATAAACTAACCTTCATAAAACAAACACCAACAAAACACAAACTAGATATAATAGAGCAGATTACTGATCACTTTCGAACTATCGATCTGACAGCTGTTACTGTAATTCTCTGAATTGAGTGTGTTTACCTGTGTTTGTGGTCCGTGAGCGGCGTGTGTGTCTCTCTCTCCGTCCGTCTGTGGAATGAGGCTGTCTGTCTCTTCTGCTCTCTTATAGTCTCCCTGAAGGTCAGAGAGCAGCTCCGCCCTCAGCCGTGTGGCTCCCGATAGGGAAACACTAATGCACTTAATGCTCTTTAGACTTCATCAGGTGTGTGTGTCATGACACTTTAATCTCAAGGTTACGGTCTCGTTTTGTGAACATGTGAGAAGACACAGCATTTCACAGACTCAAGAAAATAGTCTAATGTTTCAGCAAAACCCTCCATTGATCACTTGAATGTCTGTCATCATTTACTGCTCCTGGACCAGATCGAATCTTGTGTCGGACTTTTGATGCAACTACGTTTAACATGTCCCAACACTGTCAAATAATGTCACTTTAATTTAAATAGCCCTTTCACAATGGTTTCAAAGCAGCTTTCAGAGAGTCCTACTGTTGTGTCTATAATGCCTCAGTGCTTCACCGTAGGACGAGTGCGATCACTGGGCAATATGTGACGCAAGTGATCGTCTGGATTATGATCTAGTTATACTGTATTTATAGTGTTGTCTAGCACATATATCAGAGCTGCATTGACTTAAACACATTTCTGAGTGGTCAAGACAATAAGACATTTAAATGTGAGAGTAACCGGTTCTCAAAAAGTGTTTCTGAAAATATGACCGATTGATTGATTGATTGATTGATTGATTAGGAGACTCATGCCTACAGCTGAATCACTGCCATGTGAAATCACACAGCTGCTCGCGAACCCGCCGAGAACAGCCTCACCTCGGCCAGATCTTCTGGAATTTGCCGCTGGCTCAGATGTCTCTATGTAGCTTTGGGTAAATCTAATGGGCAGTCTTCAATCTCAATAATGTATTATAATGTATTATTTGTTCCAGAGCAAAGTAAATGCCAGCGGTGAGTTCCGGAAGAACCGGCCGAGGTAAGGCTGCTCTCGATGTGTTCGTGAGCGCTGAACGGCCGCTGACGCCCTGGAGCTCACATCTTCCAAACCATTGAAACAAATGTTCAAATAGGCACGTTTTACTTTCTAAACAAACCGCCTATTTTAAGTTTAAATAACTACATCTTCACCTAAAAAAAGGAAAAAACCTCTTAAAACTACATTCTGTGGCACAATAACAGTAGTACTTGTAAAATTACATTGCCAGACTGCAAGCGGAGTGATAAAAACAGTGAAATGGTTCCTGTGGCCGTACTGGGAGAATAACACACCGCAGGAAAGACCTCTCAGCCAATCAGATTCAAGGACCAGAGCAAACTGTTGTATACATTTATTTATTATTTTAGTACTTGTTGAACTACAATAAAACATGTCCTTTCCTACCTTGTTAAATTAAAAAGACAATTTGAACCAGTGTCTATAATTTGTGTTGCTACAGTGTGACAGCAGCACTCTTTCTGTCGACATTCATTAATGCAGTTTAAGGGATTGTATATTTTAAAGCTGTGTAGCAGACAGATATGGGAGCATTCCCCTTATTAGTCTACATGACAGACGACTGAATGCAGTAGAGCTTCAGTCACTGTGTGTCAAGCAGTCAATTACATACTGCAGATTTATGAATCCCAAACCACCCGACACTCATGATGTGTGTTATGTAACGCATATGCGAGCAGCTTTCACGATGTCGTGTCAGAGAGAAACACGTCGTCTGAAGATGCGTCTCAAGATCATGTGGGTTAATAATCTGGGCTAATCTGCCCTGGACTCAGATGAACCAGCACTAACCAATCTCTGACCTTTAACAGGACCTCAAAGAGGAATGAGTGACGCACTGTACTGTTCTACCACACACACACACACACACACACACACACACACACACACAGAGAGAGAGAGACTGTTTACAGTGTTCAGCAGTGTTGGGTAAAGTTACTTTTAAATGTAATGCATTACAATATTGAGTTACTCCCTAAAAAAGAAACTAATTACGTTATGGAAAGTAATACTTACTTTTTAAATCTGGGCAGGGCTTGCTTGTTTGTTTTTACTATAAAAAGTTCTATTTTTGGCAAATGTAAAAGCCTTTTCACACCAAAAGCCTCAGGCTTTGACAAAAGTGAATTCACGTCTGTACAGTAGAACGCAGAAGAAAAAAATGTCAACTCTTCAGCAATGAAAAAAGGAAATCAAATGTTAGATTATCTTGAGTAATGTTTGCTTATTAGTACGGTTGAATTGGATCATCGAAGGTCGGCAGCAAAGACATTGGTTAATAAAATGGGATTAAATGCATAAAGGATATTTGTATTATTTAACATATTTAATTATTGCAGGTTTGCATCATACTCTGAGTTGAATTTCACTGTTTTTATTCATTTTGAGCAATACTGAATCTTTTTTTGTGAGTGAGATGAATTAATGCATGTTCACATTTATTCTAGAACTAACATCTTACTCCAGATTTCTCTCAACATGGGGACAGGAGAGCTTTTATTCAATAAATGATAAACATATTTGAAAAAAGTAACTCAGATATTTTCTTGTCAACTAAAAAGTAATGCGCTATTTTACTAGTTACTTGGAAAAAGTAATACCAAAAAAAAAAAAAACAACAACAACACTGGTGTTCAGTGTTTAAAGTGATGCAGTTTAAAGTGTTCAGTGTTTACATTTATTCATTTAGCAGACACTTTCATTCAGAGCAACTTAGAATTGAAGAATACAACAAGTAATTAATCATTAAGAAGCAAATAAACACAGGAAGGGCTCGTAATACAAAGTTCCAGGCACTGTTCAGATTAATACAAGCTAAACGGAGGGACTGAGGAAAGAGAAAGCAAGTTTTATTATTATTATTATTATTATTTTAAGAGGAAGTCAAATGGTGACAAAAGAGATGAGTTTTCAGCTTGTGCTTGAAAATTGTCAAGGATTTAGTTTTCTGGATGGGGGTGGGAGGGTCATTCCACCAGCCATTCCACATCATTCAGGAACGCTGAACGAAGATGTTCTGGAAAGTGATTTTGTGCCTGTCTGTGATGGTGCCACAAGCGGTGCTCACTTGTAGACTCCAGACTTCTGGAGGGGATGTAGATCCGTGAGAGTGAATGGAAGCAGGCGGGAGCTGGGCCAGTGTCTGTTTCGATATGCAAGCACCAATGTCTTGAACTTGACCGGCTGCAACCGCTAGCCAGCGCAGGCAGACAAAGAGAGGTGTAGCGTGGGCAATTTTGGGCTCGTTGAAGACCAGTCGAGCTGCTGCATTCTGAATCGTTCGTAAAGTTTTGATTGTGCATGATGGAAATGCGTTGCAGTAGTCCAGCCTAGAAATGACAAGGGCCTGGAGAAGACCTTGTGCAACATGCTCCGTTAGGAAGGACCTGATCTGTCTGATGTTGTGCAACGCAAACCTGCAAGATCAAACAGTTTTTGCAATGTGGTCTTTGAAAGTCATCAGTTACAACAGTTATATCAATTGTGTGTGTGTGGAGCTGAGAACGGACTGCTGATGGTTCTAGTTTTGTCTGTGAAGAATGTAGCGAAATCCTCAGCTGTTAAAGAGGTGATGGAGGGGGACAGAGGAGAATACGGAGTGTTTTAAGAGATTACATGTGTCTGAAGTGCCATTGATCTTGTTATGAAAATGTGAAGATTTGGCAGTATGGACTTCAGCAGAGAAAAATGAAAGCAAAGACTGATACATACGGATCGTTTGATTTGCACCATTTTTTGTCTGCTGCCCTGAATTTGTTCACAATGAACATCAGATAGCCCGAGTTAGAAGGGGTAGGATGTGCTGGCCTGGAGGAGACATATAGACAAGAAATTATATATAT
The DNA here is from genome assembly GCA_036247105.1 of Cirrhinus mrigala. Lineage (NCBI taxonomy): Eukaryota > Metazoa > Chordata > Actinopteri > Cypriniformes > Cyprinidae > Cirrhinus > Cirrhinus mrigala. The sequence continues at coordinate 50,155,541 of CM070009.1, forward strand.
ATATATATAGACAAGAAGTTAAAGTGGAGCATAAAATGTAAGTTGTTGTATTCACATCCAGAAATGAGAGGAGGACACTACAGAGGGAAGTTGATGTCGTGTTTACAGTGTTTAGCGTTTGAAGTAATGCAGTTTACAGTGTTGAACTCACAGTCTGCTGTGATCTTCCAGCTCCTCCAAACATGTTTGACGTCCCTATTTTCAAAGCACGTCGTGATTCACGATGCCTTCTGTCTGTTTGTGCTCGTGAAGTGAATTGTAGTGTCAGTTAAACTGACTTCATTTTATCAAATTATTTTGAGTTCTATAAGAAAACATGATTAAGGTGGGACACTCTTGTGCTCTCGATGAAAAACTTCACAAAATCAATGAAAGAGATGAACAGTATAGTTTTGAGAATCGTGTCTTTATCGCGTTCAAGAGCTGAATTTGCACTAAGAAAGCCGCTTCAGTGTTTCATCGGCGGAGGACAAACCGTGATTGAAGGATGCTGTTATTTTCAGTTTGTTAACAGAAACCGTCAGATGACTCTCAAATGACAAACTATTGAGATTCTGCCTATGTAGAGAAATGGGATGTGTCACTGTGACCAAACCTTCATTTCTTTCGAGAGGAGCATGCTGTTATTTCATCGTTGGTCAGTTTTGAGTTTCAGTCCTGTAGCAGGTGAGTGTTTCATTAGTTGACTTGAAATCTTCTTAAGTTTGAGATGGACAGACGGCCTTTCTGGCGCTGCAGTTTCATTTTGTTCATTAATAAGAATTGTTATGAAACGTTTTGGACTTTTCCAGCTCGTGCTGCGGTTTCTCTGGCGTTTGCAGCGACAGCATCACGAAGACGGATCTGGAAACGAGGGAAGCCGACGGGCTTGAGCTCAATAATCCGGTTTAGAGCTTTTCCATGCGCATTAGATTTTCCTGAAGCGAGTGAGGAGACTTTCTGAGAGGGGGATTGTGGGTAATTGGATGTGACCAAACAGCCCGACGTGTCAGCGAAGCACGATGTGCTCTTCACATAACACGCTTAACACCGTAAACGTGGTAAACACAATGGTAGAGGCCCTGAACGGCATAAAACGTCTGCTTATTCTCACTCTAACATGCCGTTTCATTTGGGCACATTCTTGATTGATTTGTCACATAGAATTTTAGCAGGATATTCTTCTTTATTTAATACTGTAACTGTATTTTCGTTTATTTCCAGGAGTCCCAGATAGTCAGTGTGGTCTTAGATATCTGGACTGCGTTTCTTTCTGTGAAATGCTGCTCTTTGTTTGTGTTCTTTCTTTATGTCATCATTCCATCTGATGGCATTTTATATATAGAAGGCTGTTAATGTGATTATATGGGACTGAAGATGCAGTCAGGAAGAGGTTTAGCGGAGATTACGGCTGACGCTAACACTTCTTAACATAGTTTGTTCCTGGTGAGAGTTTCATCGCTCGAAACTGATCCTGCTAACAGGTGCCTGTTTACAGCGAGTAAAACACTGTTTTGCAGATAAATACAAGTAAGGCATTACTGAGCAATTTTTGAATTCAGAAACTCTTTATAGACACAGAAAGCACAGAGCACTCAGCACAACATCTTTAAACAAATCACATGAAGCAGTCAGCCCTCATTTCTGTGTCAGTGATGATTGACAGCATGTCTCCTGAACGGCCATCATCTTAACATACATTCAGCATGAACCAGACCGCTTTTCATCATTTGTACAGTTAGAGCGAGATGAAGTGAGGTGCAGCTTTATGGTGTGACCAGATGGGGGCGTCATGACACTTTGTGTGTGTGTGTGTGTGTGTGTGTGTGTGCACTGGTTTGGGTGGTTTGCGGGGACACAAATTTGTATGATGACATGGGTACAAGGTAGGATTGAGGTAAAGGTAGGATTGGTGAAGGGCGAAAGAAAATATCGTTTGTACAGTGTAAAAACCATTACGCCTGTGGAGACTTTCTTTAAGCATGTATTCAGTTCATAAACACACCAGCAGCGTTCATACCATTCATACGTGCTTGTTTTAGCCACACAGGAGGAAAAGAAATCTTTAGCTTATATAGTTTAATAAAATAATACATTTATGTGTTTTACATTCTCTTTTGCTCTTTTCTCGTAACATTTTAGGTTGTTTAATAGTCAAGTCAAGGGACCTTTATTTATATAGCGCTTTAAACAATACAGATTGTCAATGCAGCTTTACAGTGTCAAGCTGTAAAATAGTGTGTCAATGATGCAAACAAAATTCACTTCAGCTGTGAAGCAGCTCTAAAAGAGGACAATAGGAAACGTCAATATTTCAGTAAAATTCAGTTCATCGTTCATTCAGTGAAGCCATCGTCCAGCCCAGTTCAGTCTCTGCCAATAGTGCCAACTGTGCAATCAAGTCGATAGTATTGCCAAAAATGAAGTTTGATATTACTGCAACGTGATTTGTGGAATTAACATTTTTACCAGTAAATAGGTCCATTGTTGTAGTGAAAACTGCATCTGTAATTGATTAAATGTGGCTGCTGAAACTGATCCCTAGAAACATGTTTCTCATTTGTGATCAGATTTCCAGTTAATCAGCCCGTCCAGATGCATCCAGCTGAATGAACGGCCACTGCGATCGAAAATGCAGTGACATGACATGACCTCCAGCGAGGACATATTGCTATAATACAGCTGTAGCGCCCCGTAGTGGACAAATGTGTGCTTACACAGAGCTATTCAAGCTATTGAAACGATGTGCTTGAGAGGAAAAGGACTTGTGTTATGAAGAGAACAACAGTGTCTGCATGACCTGAGTTCAACCCAACCATACAGCTGAACGTTTCACTGCCGTATGACTCTCTCTGACTCTCCTGCTTTGTGGACTGCTGCGTGTCTTCCGCATCTAGTCCATTACATTCTCAGTTCCTTGTTCATGTTTTAAAGCTAAAGGCCATCAGGCTTTCTCTGTGGCTGCTCATATAGGCTCTGGAATAGTGTTCCTCTTTAAATTAGA
>CM070009.1:50163523-50218523 GCA_036247105.1 Cirrhinus mrigala
TGTTTCAGACAGATCTGCTGCAGTCATGTGTGTCGCTCTTCACTGTGTGTTTCTCTGTGTTTCTCTGGCGCTCGGAGCTTGTCATGGTCTGTAAGAAACTCTCAACAAACTCTCTCTCTCTCTCTCACACACACACACACACACACACACACACACACACACACACACACTAACAGACGTCTCTCTCTCTCTGTAGATTCCCAGGAGAGCCGCGAGTCATTTGAGGGTAAATGCTCACGATTCACTTTCTCTCTGTTTGCTTTGGCTTCATGCAGCACCTCTGTGTTTATATGAGCCTGAATAACTGCTGCTGGACTTCTGTCTAAAATCAGCTCGAGATCAATGTCGCGGTCAACGCCAACAGCCTCGTGGTTTGTGTGCTGACATATAGCGCACTGTGCTCACGGCGACCCAAGTTCAATTCCCGTCTCGAGATCCTTTACCGATCCTGCTCTCCTCCCAGTGCTTTCCTGTCTGCCCTGAACCATCCTATCCATTAAATGCATAAAAGCTCAAAAATATATCTAACCCTAATGTTGTTAAAGCTCTGTGAAACACTGCATTTCATTTGACATGGATGTTCATTTATCCCATATCACTCTATTATATCAAAAACAGCATCTGCTTTGTTTCAGTGTTTGTGAGTCCATATCAGGCGAATGCTTTCGTGAGGAGTCAACGAGATCCCGTCTACAACCAGTACATCTACAGGAGGTACAACACACACATACAAACAAACAAACACTCTCACGCACACACACACACATTGTGTTTCCATGTTTTATGGGTTCATTCCATAGGCGTAATGGTTTTTATACTGTACAAACCGTATTTTCTATCGCCGTACACCTAAACCTAGCCCTCACAGGAGACTGTGCACACTTTTACTTTCTCAAAAAAACTCATTCTGCATGATTTATAAGCCTGTTTCCTCATGGGGACCTAAAAAATGTCCCCACAAGGTCAAAATTTACTGGTATTACTATCCTTGTGGGGACATTTGGTCCCCATAACATGATAAATACCAGTTACACATACACACACATGCACACATACAACACACACACACACACACACACACACACACATACAACACACACACACACACACACACATCTCCCACACACACACACACACTATCAGTCTAAATAAGGACATTCCACAGGCATGTTTTTATATACAGCTAGTTATAAATACTAAAACCATAACCTCATAGAACACTGACTGTAGTTGCATTTAAAACAAAAATATAATTTACGTGATTTATATATTTTTACAAATGTTGTCCCCAAATGGAGCTTTTGTCAGATTTAGCTCACTTCAGAGGACAAAATGCACACATTTTGACAAAATGTTTAACATGTTTTGAAACTGAATCAGCTGATGATTACAGAATATAGCCGTTCGTCTGTGAGGACATCAGCCGTAGGTTCAAACACACCGTGAAAACACCAAGAGCCACCTCGTGTTAAAGATTCATCTCTGACTGAGAAGACGACTTGAGCCAGTGGATGACAATATGCTCACGTTATTTACTAGGCGAGATGAATGATGTTTCGGCGGGTGTTGGTGATGCTCACATGCTGTGTTTGCGTGTGTGTGTGTGTTTTTCAGGATGAAGTCTCCGGCCGAGCGTCGGTCCGAGATCTGTGAGGATTATTCGCCCTGTCGTCTGCTCGCGCTGCGCTACGGATCACAGATGGCCTATCAAATGTACTTCGGCGCTCAGCAGCTCAGGCCCAACCCGCATCTGCGTCGGTACTGAGCCCCGCCTCCACGATATGACCAATCAACCTCTTCATTTAAATAATCACTTACAGGTCGATTAAACCCAGACACCTATTCATATATATAGATATGTCCTCCGGTGTGTCATGGGTTTGTTACTAACATCCTCTCGCTCTTTGACGACGGGCCGTTTGCTCAGATATTAACACTAAACTGACAACTGCGCTTTTGCTTACATATTCTCATTTATTCAGAGCTAAAATCACGATGCCACCTGCATTTCTTTGATAATCCGCATTTCTAAATAGACTCAAAAATGAGTTGTCTGAGGGAAATGTTTCCCAACAAGAAATGAGTGGTTGTAAATGTGATGCAGCAGTAAATCTGATCGCAGATGTGTTCATTTATCTTTGTTTATCACAATTAAACTTCTGCAAACCTGAAACGGTCTCTTCGTTCATCTGCTCATGATTGGACGTTATTTCACGTTCATCCGTTGACCTCGGTCAGTCGCTCTGGATCTCGTCGAGATCCACGTGTACAAGCGGTTTATTCTGAGCGGCCTGAACAGCGATCGCTGAATTCTTTTGCAGACTTTGTGGCCTCTGCGCTCGAGAGATTCACTACTCAGACGGTGAAATTACACAGCTGCAGTCCAAGAGCATGTTCTGTGCGGGAATAAATAGCAGCATGGCACGGCTGGAGAAGTAGAGCCAGAAAACAGAAACCCGCTCTGATGTTCCTGTCAGCATCTGAACCCTGGATCAAAGTCACGAGCTTCATCTCAGTCCTGCAGACACACACACACACACACACACACATTACTGCGGCGCATGTGCAGCCGCGTCCAGATGAGAGGACAGCGCGCTGGTCCAGGTGATTCCCGAGGCATACGCATGAAAACACAGGGGTTGCTCGGCCCAAAACATAATTTCTGCAGGAACGGCTGTAATTAAAGTCTTTATATGAAATGTTTATATGAAGCTGGTTTCCTCTGCTGACGAGACGCTCGCACGCAATCGCATTATTTGAACTTGGAGTTTGTGATCAGATGGAAGGCGCCACCTACAGTCTGTGCTGATACTGCAGTGTGTGTGTGTGTGTGTGTGTGTGTAGATATTTGATTCTTCATCCAATCATGATGTCAGATCATTGTGATGTCACTTTATAAATGATGTGAGTGACACAGAGACACAGTCACAGATCGGCTGAAACACGAAGACAAACATGAAGAACCTCACACTCCTGGTCTTCTGCTGCATGATAGCTGCATGTCTGAGTGCAGGTCAGTGTGTGTGTGTGTGTGTGTGTGAGTGTGTGTGTGTAGTGTGTACATGTGTGTGTGATTATTCTCTCTGTGCTGTCTCTTGTAGGTCTTCCTGACATTAAATCAGTGAGTCCTGCAGAATCTCCCAGTGATGGCGGTGAGACACGTGTGTGTTTACTGTAGTTTGTATATGTTGTATGTTGGTACAGTCTGAACATTATCAATGTAAAGTAAGCAGATAGTGTTGTTTGAGGGGTTTTTTGCTGGTCTGCGGTGCTTTGGTCTTTCAGTCTTTCATTGTTTCCGCTCATCTATAATTATCAGGTGTTCGTGAAGATCTCATTCAGCTGCTTCAGGTGTGTTTGTTTAGGTCTGAGCTTTGCAGGAAGATATTTTCCCTTTATGGAAAATATCAGGCATATCATAACTACATGAATGATTGAGCAAAGATGTATTTAAAAGTGGGAATCTCTAAGTGTGTCACAAATGCTGATCGCTGCCCTCGCCGAAACATTATTGGCGTTTTTTTACAGGGTCAGTTCAGCCAAAACTGAAATATGCTCAAGCGTCACGCTAAACCCGTATGAACACGTTTAGTAGAAATGTTCTTCTTCACATGATGAGAGCGACCAGGAACCACCAAAAAACATTGGTCTGTTCTTCACACAGATCTGCTGTGTGATTTCATCTGCCGCTGACAGGATGACTGTATGATCCGTTATGCTAAAGAGCTTCTGTGGCCGCAGAAGAAAGAAAGTCACACATAGAGAGAGAGCGAGAGAGAGAGCGAGAGAGAGAGCGAGATGTCTCTTATCTCGGTCCCTCACTCCTGACTGCTTCATGCTTGAGCCACATTTTGAGCTCAAACCCTTCTCTCAGACAGCACAAATATACAAACTTCATCTGAATTGAGCGACTGCATGTGTCTGTTCTCAGGTGTGTTTGTGAAACGTGACGTGGCTTCAACAGTCGTGAGACAGAAGAGAGCTGGAACGGCACCTGCAGACCTGACTGTAGCTCAGCTGGAGAGGTACAAACACACACACACACACACACACACACGTTGTGTTTCCATGTTTTATTGGCGTAATGGTTTTTATACTGTACAAACTGTATTTTCTATCACCTTACACCTAAACCTAGCCCTCACAGGAGACTGTGCACACTTTTACTTTCTCAAAAAAACTGCATGATTTATAAGCCTGTTTCCTCATATGGGCCTCACAAATGTCCCCACAAGGTCAAAATTTACTGGTATTACTATCCTTGCGGGGACATTTGGTCCCCATAACATGATAAATACCAGTTACACACACACACACACACACACACACAGAGCAGTGGTGGCGAGTCTCACACACTCTTTGTCTTCCAGTCTCAGGGAAGTGTGTGAAGCAAACTTGGCCTGTGAGGAAATGATGGACACGTCCGGCATCATCGCGGCCTACACTGCGTACTATGGGCCCATTCCCTACTAGAGAACCACCGCAGCGTCCCACATCATAGACCATTATGAGCAAATGTCAAAAATTATTAAAAAAAAAATACATAAGCAGAAGATTTTCTGAAGTCATAGCAGATAATAATAAATAAAGAAATGAAAAACTACTGTATTGTCTGGAGTTTTTACTATTACTATTCACGCCATATTTGATTCATATTTATTTGTCAGAAGTCACATTTATTTCTATATCACTTTATACAAAACATTGTATCAAAAAAGCTTCACAGTAATAAGCAGTAAAATAACAGAATTAATCTTGTCAAGTTCATCAATTATAAATCAACCTGATTTTCAGCTGTAAAGCAGCACTACAGCAAACAAAAGAGTCATTATTGAGATTTGGGCCATCGCTGAGGGGAGAAAGTTGGTGACGGTTGTAGGGGTCCTGGCGATTTCAGTCGGGGCCCCACACGGCCCTGATTCAGTGCGTGATTTGCAGGAAAACATCAAAGCGTCTTCAACCAGCCGCATTTGTTTCCAGCATGAATAGGTGAGGGTTGTCCCCCCTAAAATATCATTACAAGTGATTCTGTGTATTGTAAATAATATAATGGTCATATACTTAGAATAATTGTGTAAGTAGTAAAACAATATAAATTCCAAAAAAAAAAAAGCGTTTTAAGTTCAAAAATGTTTTGAATCCCCCCTCCCTTGCCTCACAGTGGTTTGGTCCACTACCTGCTTTCCCCCTTTAATGATATAACCCTGGGTGTGAACTGATATTAGGCTAATATTACAGACCTACCAATGTGTGGCAGATCAGTGGGCCTCCTGTGGTTGAATATCTAAATACGAGACATCCTCAGTCCCAGACCAAGCCTAAAATACGATGTGGAGGACACAGAATAATTGAATAATTATAATACGATCGCGTGGTGAACTTATGAACCAAACTCATAAAAAGACGGTTTCCATGCTGTGTTCACATGCTATCTGTCCTTACAAGTACACATTTGTCTGTATTATTTGTGTCCCCTTCAAAAATTCCTCTTGAGAGATTTTATTGTCTCCCCCTACTGTTAGATGAAATGTACTTCTTTACTTTCATCCATTGATAAAACCCAGTGGATGTTTTTTTTTTTTTTTTTTTTTTTTTTTTTTCACGAAGAGTATTTGTTAATATTTTATCGCTCAATGATTTTATGAACATAATCCTGTGAAATAATATTAAAGTGAATTAGTCATACTAGTCACCTGCTTTACCGAATGAAGCATATGAAATATCAAAACCAAATATCAAAACTAAGCATAGAGCCAAAAACATAAATACGATAGCAACGTCCATACTAGATGAGAACAAATGAATGAGATTGTATATTTCATTCGTCTGATCAACTGAGCGACATGTTTCCTCTATAAGTTACATCGTTCTTGTAATTGCGCGCTATCGATTTAAATAATAAAAGTCCGGAAGCGGAAGTGACGTCCGTTCAGGAGCAGTGGCGCTTTTCCGCTTATTGCAGGAAAGATGGCTCGCGCGTTTGGACGCGTTTATTGACGAGTGATAAACGTGAATATTATATATCTGTTTAAGTGATTGAGGTGAGTTTGACTTTTACTCTGATCGTGTGAAACGGGTTCATCTCACGCTGCATTCATATTCATGTCGTTTCTGCACATTTGACGACTTGCGTTGAGTTCAAAACACACGTTCATCAGTGTGTACATGATGCAGGATCATCAGACAATCACACACGATCGCCTAACATACGACAAATATCTGCTTTCATTCTCAAAGCTTTACTTGCTATTTTCAGCATAGCAGTGCGTTGTTTTTGTTGTTTTCACTGCTCCAGCGGCGAAGGGTATCTGGGTTATCCTACCCTGATAACAGTTTTACTGACCGGCAAAATAAAATAAAGTTCTGTTTGCACCACAGTTTCTTTCACGAAACGCTGTTTAGATTATGATTGTTGTGCAGCATCTTCTGTCTGAAGGGGAACTTATTCCTGCACAACTGGTTTGAGGACAGCATTTCTAAAAAAAACAAACATTATATTTGCTGTGTGTGTGTGTATTAGCGGCTCATACTATGTTATAGTACTTGCTATTTAATTCTGCATAAGATTATTTTCTAAAGAAATAAGTAGTTGTTTGCATTTAATTATTGTCTTAGCCAACTCCTAACCCTAAACATACCTGTTGGTAACCCTCTTGAAATATTTAACCTAATTTATTTCAACTTATTCTTTATATATATATATTTTCTAGTTTTAAATTCATTTATTTTTTTTCTTGTGCGAGACTTAATCCAGTTCATTATTAGCCGCAGTGCAGTGCAGACACACGTAAAATAATTAAATGCAAATACCAGTTTACCATATCCAGCAGCACAATGAACTGAGCACATCTAAACGGAGATTGCTGACACCGCCTCCAACACTCAAGTTCATGCCTTCTCTTACATAAAAAATAAGATGGAAAGCTAAAAAATGAATAGTTTCCATGGATTTAGTCTGTGCATCTGTTTGTTTTATGTTTGAATCAAGTCTCCTCTGTTGGAACAAAATTGGCTAGATGGTGCTGTGACAAAAAATTTTGGTCTGAGAAATGCGGCCCTGAAACTGCAGTGTCCGGTTGATTGGCATCTAACATTGTGTGTGTTTGTTGTTCAGGTGAAACAGAGCATCCGCAGTCATGGGGCGCCGCTCCACCTCCTCCACCAAGAGTGGGAAATTCATGAATCCCACCGACCAGGCCAGTGAGTACAGAGAAACACCTGAAATGCATTCAGTCACGAACAAACACATCAGACTGTCAGATCGCTGAGTAAACGAGTCCTGACCCGTGTTCTTGTGTGTGTGTGTGTGTGTGTGTGTGTGTGCGCGTGTGCGCAGGGAAGGAGGCGCGCAAGAGGGAGCTGAAGAAGGTACGTACGTGACCTCTGACCTCTAGACTTACAGTGAAAAAGGTTATTGATGGTTTTGAATATAAAACACAGCTGATGAGAGCCTGGTTTCTCCCAAGGATGTATTTTCTCCATTTCTGTCACAATGGACTTTTGACTTTTGACTAGTAAATTAATGTGTTTTGTCAGCAGGAATGTGTATAATATTAGCTTAGAGCGCTGCTATTGTGTGCTGTCACCTTTTTTTATATAGCACTGTATATCATACAGATTGTGTCAAAGCAGCTTTACAGTGTTGAACAGGAAACTAGTTTGTCAATAATGGAAAAGGGCGATAGTAAACGGTCAGTTTTTAGGTTAATGTCATCATCCAGTGCAATCAAGCCGACAGTACTGACAGAAATTAAGTGACACCTGTGTGTGTGTTTATTGTAGAACAAGAAGCAGAGGATGATGGTCCGAGCAGCAGTGCTGAAGATGAAGGACCCGCGGCAGATCATCCGGGACATGGAGAAACTCGATGAGATGGGTGGGTGTGGGTGGGTGGGTGTGGGTGGGTGGGTGTGGGTGGGTGTGGGTGGGTGGGTGTGGGTGGGTGTGGGTGGGTGTGTGTGTGTGTGTGTGTGTGTGGGTGGGTGTGTGTGTGTGTGTGTGTGTGTGTGTGTTTGCATGATGATACGAGTCCTGAACGTGTGTGTGTGTGTATTTGCATGATGATGTGAGTCCTGAACGTGTGTGTGCATCTGTCCTAGGGGTGTGCGATATGATGTTTTTTGATCGTGGATGAAAAAAATTTGTCCACAACCTACTTTTGGAGAAATATCGTAGTGTCGTGCTATTCTATCAACTGCAGTTCTGGCGCCTCCGTCTCATTATACTGTACAACGTGACGCATTCACATCAGTGTTAATTCAGCGGTAGAGTTACACTCACAGGACACTGCACTTATTCACAATCACAAAAGTATATTATTTGTCTTGCCGGTTGAACATTTGCGCTTTTCCAGTGTGCGTAGTAAACCTGAAGCCTATCGCTGAAAGTCTATGAAATATCACCTAATTAACTGAGTTAACTAATTACTAAGTTATGTTTCGCGTCTGATTGTGCTAATACTGTCAAAACACACAAGTTTTACATATAAAAACAGTTTTTTATGTCTAAAATGAAAGTAAACAACTGAGAGAAAAACAGATGTGTGCAGCTCTTAAAGGTACAGCAGACTACAGTGCCCTCCACTAATACTGACACCCTTGGTAAATAGGAGCAAAGACGGTTATGAAAAATAAATCTGCTTTGTTTATCTTTTTGATCTTAAATTCAAAAAATTCACTAAATGCTAACCTTTCATTGAAGTAAAACAATTAAAAGTGGGGGGAAACTTACGTTATGAAATAAATGTTTTTCTCCAATGCATGGTGGGCACAATTATTGACACCCTTAGAAATTGTAATGAGTAAAATATCTGTGAAGTATATTCCCATTCATATTTGCATTTATTTAGCACACTAGAATGACTAGGAGTATGATATTGTCCAGCCATGACTTCCTGTTTCACAGGATTATAAATATGAGGAGCACAAAGGCCAAATTCCCTTAATCATAGATCACAAGGAATAAAACCAAATAATATAGTTCTGATGTGCAGAACAAGATTGTTGAGCTTCACAAAATAGTAAGTGACTGTAAGAAAAGAGCTAAAGCATTGAAAATCCCAATTTCCATCATTAGGACAATAATTAAGAATTCCAATCAACTAAAGATGTTACAAATCTGCCTGGGAAAGGACGTGTGTCTATATCGTCCTAATGCATGGTGAGGAGGACAGTTTAAGTGTCCAAAGACTCTTCAAGGATCACAGCAGGAGAATTGAAGAGATTAGTTGAGTCTTGGGGTCAAAAGACTAAAAAAAAAAAATTCAAACAGTCCCTACATTAACACATGTTGTTCAGGAGGGTTTTAAGAAAAATCTTCAACTTCAGCATATTCAGTTGTCAGACACGACTTGAATTTCAAATGGGACTGGGTTCTGTGGTCAGATTAAACTAAAAAAAAGAGCTTTCTGGCAGCAAACCCACCAGATGGGTTTGGTACAAAAAGTACCCCATGTCCACGATTAAATATACTGCTGGATCTTTAATGTTGTGGGCTTATTTTCCTGTCAGGGGTCCTGGACGTCTTGTTCAGATACATGGCATCACGGATTCTAGCAAATACAGACAGATAAAAAATCTAAATCTGACTACATCTGTTAGAAGTTCTATATTGAGCTGTGGTTGGATCTTCCATCAGGACAATAATCCAAATCAAACATCAAAATCAACACAAAAATGAGTCACTGAGCATAAAATGAAGCTTCTGCCATGGCCTGACCTGAACCCTATAGAAAATGTGTGAGGTGAGCTGAAGAGAAGAAGCACCAGCATGGAGCTGTGAATCTGAAGGATCTGGAGTGTTTCTGTATGAGGGAATGGTCTCTGATCTGTTGTGAGGTGTTCTCCAAAATCTTCAGGCATTAAAGGAGAAAACTCAGAGCTGTTATCTTGAATAAAGAATGCTGCAATAATTGGGTGCCAATAATTGTGGTCAGCATGAACTAGAGAAAAACATTTATTTCATAATGAGATTTTCCCCCTGCTTACCATTGTTTTACTTCAATAATAGGTTAGAATTTTGTGAATTTTTTGAATGAAAGATTAAAAGGATAAACAATGCAGATTTATTTTCACAGCCACTTTTGCTCATATTTACCAAGGGTGCCAATATTAGTGGAGGGCACTGTAATTGTACTAAACATGCTGCCGCTTGTCATTAAAGGGTTAGTTCACCCAATGGATAATTCTGTCATTATTTACTTACTTACATGTTGTCCCAGACCTGTGTTAATTTCTGTCCTGTGCTAAACACAAAATAAGACATTTTGAAGAGTGTGGGTGACCAAACAGTAGCTGGTCCCCACTGGGGTGACCCCCTATCCCGCTTTGCCTTGTACCGCACGTCGCATATTGAGAAAATCTCCCGCGTTTTCATCAGTCTGTTGGTTTTTAATTTTTATTTTAAGAAAAAGTCAATGCGTTCTTTTGCCTTTTTAAGAAAGCTTTTCATTTATTCTTTTTGCGGCGTAGTTTCCGCGCAAAAATGCGTGGACCTCATCAAGTGATTTGGCACCACTGATGGAAATGGTCAAGCGCACGGAAAAACACGATATTCTCCATTCATTTTAACCAATTTAAAAAAAAAATTTCTCTCGTAGGGGGATTCTCTTAACACTCAATAAAAAGATGCGCGTTCTCTCGCTTGCAAGTGTGCGCTCAGAAACATTAATTAGTGCGTATGACAACGGATTTAATCAGTGTTTACGTAGCATAACAGTAAAAAATGTATCTATCTCACATGTGTCCCACATTGTCCCGCAAAATTACATCTATGTCCCGCAACAGATCTATTGCCAGGTGGTCACCCTAGCCCCCACTGAATTTAATAATAGAAATGATCAAATAGAAAAAATTCAACAGAAAAAAAGAAACCCATTCAGGTTTAAAACAACCTGAGAGTGAGTAAATGATGGTATAAAAATAAAACGCTGTGACAGAATTGACAGACAGATGACAGAATTTTTATTTTTGTGAACTATTCTTTTAATGTTAATAAAACAACAAAACACAAAGAGTAAAGAACTTTAATACAGGTGCTTTCATAAGAAACAATGTAGAATTAATGTATATAGTAAGTGTATATAGTGTTTCACTTATTATTTGTTAATTGAATTTCTTGAATGCTACTGCTAAATACACCTACAGCACCTGAAAAATAAAGCACAGTTTGTATAAATGGTATTATGTTTATTTGTAATGTTTATCTTTTTACGTATTTTTTTTTTAATAACAAAGATAAAATAATGACACAGATTTTTATCTTTGCTCACTTTGGCATAAATATCTGCCATTCTTTTTTTTATGTTATACTTTGTTACCTTGAAAGTCTTTGTTTTTAAAATAAGGAAATTAGTTTGGCTGCACTACTCAGTCAACTTGCAAAATAGTAAAACCACCGTGGCACAGAATCGTGATAAAATCGTGATATTTCTGAAAAAAAACGTGATACGATATTTTTGCCATATCACCCACCCCTAATCTGTCCCGAATGTGTTTGCGCATTGATTTCAGAGTTTAATCCGGTGCAGCAGCCGCTGCTGAACGAGAAAGTTCTGCGCGACAAACGCAAGAAGCTGCGTGAGACGTTCGAGCGAATCGTTCGCCTGTACGAACGGGAGAATCCAGAGATGTACAAAGAGCTGCGGAAGCTGGAGGTCGACTACGAGACCAAGCGAGGACAGCTGTCGCTCTACTTCGACTCTGTCAAGGTTTGTGTGACAGACAAACGTTTTCCTTCAGCGTGACGCTGCCGCTCACGTGCTCTGCATTATATGATTTGATCATCAAATCCAAGCAATATAGTGGCGACTGAGAGATGAACAAATAAACGATCCTCAGAAGATGCGAGATGTTTTGGAGGCTTGGGAAGATCCCAACCCTCCACTGAGGAGCAGTGAAAGTAAAGCTTCTGGAAACAAACGTTCCACAAAAGATCCTAATGATCAGATTTGAGACTCAATGATTTTTTTGAAGAAAAAAAAAGGTTTGTGGAGAATCACGTAAAGCCAAGCTGGTTCAGTCCAGTAAGTGTTCATCTGGAAATACTACTCAAGTTATGCTTGTTTAAAAATCTGTCAAGGTTTGACCACAAAATGACACGTGAAGCAGCAGCTGAAGGAATTACACTAAAAGAGATTAGACCTGATTAATGAGTCTAAACTGTTGATCATTTAGAGACTTTAGAAATGCGTGTATCAAATATGATACAGTGGCTTTATAGGGTTAACATGCATCTGAGCGTTACATCAAAGATTGTGATGCTGTAAAGACACAGAGTTTGTAAAGATGTTATTGATGTCAGTAGAAATGAGTTGAGCTCACAGATCCATTGATTGGCAGCTCCGTCTGTCTAATGAATGTGTGTGTGTGTCTCCCCATCAGAACGCTGAGTCCGTGGAGGTGGACAGTATTCCTCTTCCAGATATGCCTCACGCTCCATCCAGCATCCTCATCCAAGACATTCCCCTGCCTGGAGCCCAGCCGCCCTCCATCCTGAAGAAGAGCTCCACGCTCGGGTCAGAACACACACATACACACACACACACATAACTAGATGTTACAATAACAATAACCATAACTAAAGTAAGTGTCCGTCTCATGACTGATCTCTCAGCTTAAAGGAACACTCCACTTTTTTTTGAAATAGGCTCATTTTCCAACTCCCCTAGAGTTATACAGATGTGTTTTGCCGTTTCTGAATCCATTCAGCCGATCGCCGGGTCTGGCGGTAGCACTTTTAGCATAGCTTAGCACAAATCATTGAATCCGATTAGACCATTAGCATCTCACTATAAAATGACTGAAGAGTTTCGATATTTTTCCTATTTAAAACTTGACTCTTCTGTAGTTGCATCGTGTATTAAGACTGGTGGAAAATGAAAAGTTGCGATTTTCTAGGCCGATATATCTAGCAACTATACTCTCATTCCGGCGTAACAATCAAGGAATTTTGCTGCCGTACCATGGGTGCAGCAGGCGCAGTGATATTACACAGCGCCTGAAAGTGACCGGCACTAAATTTGTGTAGATGCAGAGCTGCAGCCGGCAGAGTTGACTTCCTTTAAGCTCTGTTGAAGATCATTAGAAGCATAGATTTGTTAACACACATCCTCTTTCTCTTTTTAAGACTGTAACAACATTCAGCTGTCCAAATGAATTCAGTCTGGTTTTGGATTCTGATCTTTACTTCACTATATATGAACTTGATTCACATTCATGAACACGTGGCTTACGCATATTCTGAACAAAACTCGCGTGTCGGTCTCCGTGTTCAGAACTGCGGTTGGTCAAATAGCCCTAGTAGGGCTGTCAAACGATTAATCTCATACAAAATAAAAGTTTGAGTTTGCCTAATATTTGTGTGTGTACTGTGTGTAAATATTATGTATACATAAATACACACAAAATAATGTATATATTTAAGACGTGTTATTTATGTACAAAATATTTTTATTTATATATAATATAAATTACATAAAAATTGTAATAAACACATATAAATATTTCGTAAATATATACATGTAAGTGTTTGTATTTATATATACATAAACATTACACACAGTACACATAAATTAGGCAGACTCAAACTTTTATTTTGTATGTGATTAATCGTTCGACAGCCCTAAGCGCTAGCGCAGGAGAGAGAGACTGTGGTGCGTCTGTAGGTGAATGCGTGTTCACTCGTGTGTTTCAGGAAGAGCTCAGCGCTGTCAGCGGCCGCACTGGCTGGAGTTCCTCGTCTGCCGCCGGGACGCAAACCGCCGGGCCCCCCGCCAGGACCGCCGCCTCCACAGATACTGCAGCTGTATGCTAACACGCGCCGCACAGGTACCGCAGCAGAAAGTTTTGCTTTTTAGTGGAAATTGTTGTTCAGTTTTCCATCTGTTTTTTTTAACACGTTTTACATTGCTTCAAAAACAACATCCTGTTGTGTGTGTGTGTGTCTGTGTGTTTCCTGTCAGAGGCCGGCGGTTCAGACACTGAAATGATGGACACCGGAGGGAGAGACAGCGACAGAGAGAGCGACGTGGACGACGACAGCGACTCGCAGGACGACAGCGGCGCAGAGAGAGACGACACGGATGCTGACTCCAGAATGATGGCTGATCGCCACGACGACAGAGACGAGGACAGAGACAGGGCTGATAAACACACAGGTGTGTCGTTAGCAAACACAGAGCACAAATACGAACACTTCCACAGACACTTAGGCTACGTCTGCGAACCACGCGAGCGATTGTTCTTCAGGATTCCGTTCGCAAACAAATGCAGCTTGAAAAACACGTGAACGATATGACCATGAGACAGTGTTTTTACGTTTTCTGAGGGAAATACTTCGGTCGATTGGACCTCAGTTACAGCAGCTGTAAGAATGAAGGTTTGTTCTCTTCGCTCAGGTCGCAGCGTGCGATTCGCTGACATGCCGCCACCCAAAGAGAAGAGGAAGAGGAGGGTGATGAAGACCAAGAGCATCACACCACTGCAGGCCATGATGCTTCGGATGGCAGGTATGTGATCTCATTGTCTCAATGCCATAAATCATCTTAACTGACAAATTACCATCACGCTGTGCTCGTTTTATGTATGGATGAAGATTTCAGAGTCAAATAAGCAGGTCTGCGTGAGACTTTCATTGAGCAGAAGCTTTCAACTGAAGCCACTGAGCACAGACGGTGTGTCGAGAGGCGTCGCACTCGTCTTCAGGCAGGACTGTCGCTCTGTTTAACGAGGCGTCACACAGATGTCTCTGTGTGTGTGTGTGTGTGCACGCAGGTCAGTCCGTCCCAGAGGAAGAGGAGGACGATGAGGAGGAGTACACGGACTCTGAGGAGTCGGATGCTGAGGATCAGGTCTCCACTGAAGCCACTCAGTCATTGGTCAATCCCAGAATTCCTGTTCCGTCGGCACCCATGGCAGCGCAGCAGCCTCCTCCACACATGCAGGCTCCACCAATCACAGGGCCTCCACCTTTAGGACCGCCTCCCGCTCCTCCAATGAGGCCGCCGGGACCGCCGTCCGGCCCGCCTCCGGGACCGCCTCCCGGTGCGTCGCTCATTCATGACCAATATCATTGTTATACATCATTAAGCACAAGATATTTCATTGAAAGTTATTTTGTGTTGAAACACACAGCGTTGTTTAATGATCTGAAGAGTCACATGACATGCTGGGCAGTCGTTTTGGTTCAGACCTCGAGTAGATTGTGGTGAGACGTTTGCTAAGGTTGAATTTTGTCGAACACAGGCGCTCCTCCGTTCCTGAGGCCTCCCGGACTCCCCGCAGCTCTCAGGGGTCCCATACCGCGCATGCTGCCTCCGGGACCCCCGCCGGGACGCCCGCCCGGACCCCCTCCTGGACCTCCACCGGGTCTGCCGCCCGGACCGCCTCCCAGAGGACCCCCGCCCCGCCTGCCGCCGCCAGCCCCTCCAGGTGTGTGTACTAGATATTCAAAGCAAAATGAAGTCATTTCAAGCAGATTGATCAGACACATTTCTGAAAGCCTCTGCACACCAAAAACCAAAACTCTAATGATCTGTATTAGCATCCACACAACAGACAGTGTCTAATCGTAACTATATGTAGCTGCTGTTTGTCATCCGCCTCTTTGAATGCTCCAGCTCTTTAAAAGCGGTGGATCCTGAATGGCTGTCAGTTGGTCATCAGCTGGAAAAAAAACGCTCTGCAATTCTAGTGAATATCGCTCCTCTGTAGCGATTATAGTTGTGCTGTACTCTCGCTATTGTCTATTGAAACGTTACAGTGAGGGTTCTTGCTGTGAACAGTTTTGTGACGCCACATTGAAGAGCATCAAAACCGTCGAACTGTATGAATTTCACAAAGTCGACAGAAGCTGAGACTTCTTTTCAGTTAAAAATGAGAAACATCCAGCACTGGCGTAGGGTAATGGTTCTTTGAAACAGACATCGACACTGATGAATTCGGGCCTCCAAAACCGTTTTTCACTCTAACCGAAAATTGCTGTTTCGACTGAATTTGTCTTGGTTGCTGAAATGTTAGTTGTTTTTTTTGTCGATTTGCAGGAATGCCCCCGCCGCCGCCTCCCCCCCGCGCCGGACCGCCCCGCATGGCCCCGCCCCTCTCGCTGTTCCCGCCCCCGCTCAATCCCAACGTGCTCAGCGCTCCTCCCAGCATCCTGCCCCGTCAGAAGTCGCCCGCCGCCTCCTCCGGCGACTCCTCCTCTCAGAGCGGCTCCGCCCTCGCCCCGCCCGTGCGGAGCTCCGGCCTGCAGATGCCGCCGCCCCCCGGCACCACGGCCAACCCGCTCGCCCCCACCATCGAGAAACGGGCCACCGTCACGGGCTCCGGCGCGTCCTCGGCCCAAGCGGGCGGCGCCACCATCTCCGCCAAACCGCAGATCATCAACCCCAAGACGGAGGTGACGCGCTTCGTGCCCACGGCGCTCCGCGTGCGCAGGGACCGGGTCGGCGGCGCCCCGGGAGGGACGGAGAAAGCGGGCGGCAGGAAAGAGGACGAACGCGAGCAGCCCAAACAGCAAGCCTCGGCGAACCCGGGCCAGCCTCCCGGCGCGGCGCCGCCCAGCATGAAGACCAAGGACCAGGTGTACGAGGCCTTCATGCGGGAGATGGAGGGGCTGCTGTAAGCTTCAGCCGCAGCATTTTTGTACATTTTCTCTCAGCAGCAGTGTCACATCATTGTGTTTTATCTTTAAATGTGAATAAACTTCTGATGTCAAACTCTGCTGCTGTGGTTCATTCTGTCATTTGTCGGTTTGTTTTTAAGGCAAGTGCAGTACAGATAATAGGAAATCATTTCACCACAATGTGATGGTCTGTGCATTTGGGATACATTAATTATATACAACCAAAATACATTATTTTGCAATCATCAAACCGCCTTTAGGAACCTTAAAACATCATACTTTTACAAAATAAAAGCAGTCCAAAAACTTAATTTTTGGAAGGTTTCGTTCAGATGACAGTCGTGAGATGTTTCATCAAAAACATTAAAACTACATTTATTTGTAAAATGCATGTTCATGATCATGACATTAAGATCAAACTCAGGTGATCCGATCTGTCGTGGCCTCTTTCATTTTTTTCCCCTCGATTTTTAATGTACTGTAGACATGCCTTCTGTAATTTGACTTACATATTATACGCAGATGCAGGGCTCGAAATGAACTTTTTTACTTGGTAGCACTGGTGCTCCCAAATTCAAAAAGTTAGGAGCACCACAACTGCCAACTGAGAGGAACCAGTCGAACCTGATCCTGAATTCTTTACCACACACTTCTTTTTAGTAATGCACCGATCTTGATTCTTCATGGCCGATTCTGATTGCCGATGCTTTACAAACAAATGGGCTGATTTTGAAAGCCTTTTTTTTTTTTTTTAATAATTATTTATTGCCTTAAGAAAGGGACAAGAAAGAATGAAAATATGAGTACATGAACAAGATGTGTATTTCCTCTATTACAGGTCAAACTCTCTGTAGCCATTTAAATTGGAGGCAACCACTGCAATTTTAAACTCAATCCACACAAAGATGCTGCATGCATGAGCCGTTTCTGATTAAATTAGACCAGGGGTTCTCAACCTTTTGCAAGCTGGGCCCCCCCAAAGCTGGTTCATTGCAGTTGCCCATCCCCCGAGGAGGGGTGTGTGTCTCCTCTCTGCTCTGACTGCTGCGCGAGGCTACTGAGAGACTGACCGCCTGTGAGTGCTTTTGGACGGGAGAGGGGCTCACGGCAGCACCCGCTGCTCGTTGAGCACAGTAGGCCTAACTATAGGGTGATTCGTGCTTCCGAGGCTCCAAAAACCACAAAAGTCTCCAAAAACACCAGTAAAAATCACTGGATTTGTCGCTTTTGACAAAAAAAATAAAAAATAAATAAAAATAAAAGTCGCCAGGAGGATGATTTGTTTGTGTTATAATCAGTGCTTGAAGTGGGGGGAAAAGGTGGCGGTATTTGCATTGGAAAATCATTACATTTTTACAGTGAAAAACAAAACTTGGAGATATTGCTGTTACAACAATTTATTGTAATTTATTTATTAACAACATAAATGTATTTAAACATGTTTGTGTGTGCGTGGCTGTGTGCGTGCGTGTATTTCACAAAAACTAAAGGAAAGCTTTAAATGTAGCCTATATTCTGACTAGTTTATTCGTTTTATATCAGTGATGCTCGGGTCAATGTATAAACAACCCGAACCCGACCGAAGTTTTCAAATAACCCGCCCGCAACTCGGACCGCAAAAAAAGAAAAAGAAAATATTGTACCCGACCCGCTTCCTGAACCGCATGTTTAATATCTGCGACTGACAGCAGCGATTATATGCGGCTATGCGGTGGAGATGCGTTCACTGTCAAAAATCATTCGGCATTAATTAGGTTATTTTGTTTTACAAACTTATTTTCTTATACAAACTTAACGAATGCACTTCAAAACGAAGTTTTCATATATAAATTTAGGAATCACGAATATGACAAAATAATATTATTTTTTATATATTAGTTGTATAGCTATAATAGTTGTATCAAATGAATAAGGAAATTATGCCTTGAATTTATTAAGTAATGTTTAATTTCGTTCGTTTCGCTCTCTGGAAATGTAAAGAAAAATACCGTTTTTACTTGGAATTCGTTTTTAATCCCTGGTTTTAAACAAGGATATACATGAGATAATTTATATATTATTGCTTGAATATTTCCTATAAATTACAAAGGTTTAATTGGAATCTTTATTTCAAACGACCCGACCGCCGCGACCCGAATATCATTAAAAATATTTTTGGATGACTCGTAACTGCGGGTAACCGCGGGTGACCGCAAGCACCCGCTCATTTTGGATCAACCCGCGCATCACTGATCAAACAAATGAGCGCCGTTTTCTAAAGTCTATGAGCGCAGCACACACAAATAAACTAAATTGACATACTGCAGTTAAATTTCAAAATGTGGTGTTTTTATATTTATAACATTTGAATACAGTTCAGCAACATACATCACACGACCTGACGACCAAGAGAGCTGACAATTGACCATCACTTAATTTCACCTCACGATTGAAAATGTGACACTGATTTCATATGACAGTTCAACAAACAAGTTAATAATATTAAGTCACTTATATTTTTGATGAAATAATGACTGTTTTGGTCTATTTTAGCAGCGAAAATAGATGAATCCAAACAAAGATCACGAATTTGCATTTTTTTTTTTTCTGTTTTTTTTGCTCCCATCCTGTAGCCTACTCGCGCCCCCCCGCAAGAGTGTCCGCGCCCCCCCGGTTGAGAACCACTGAATTAGACTATAATTTTAATATCTGAAGCAAAGACAGAATGATCTGACAGACTTTAGCTTTGTGAAATTATGCTACATAAAACATCTTGGCCAAACCACACATGAAAGATAACTTACACTAGTAATCAGGCGTAGTTTGACGGGCTTTTTATTTATTTATTTATTTTATTTTATTTTATTTTTTTTGAGTGCGCGCGCTTCAAATGTAAGCGCATGTCAGAACAGCACGCGAATGAAATGTTTAAAGCACATGCAAATAATGTGCTTGTGTGACTGCAAATAAGTGCAGTGTTTAGTGAGTGGAATTGTGCTGCTGAGTAAACATTTGGTGTGAATGTAGGCTATGTCGCGTGAGACGGAGGCGCCAGAACTGCAACTGATAGAATGTGTGTTGTAGCGCGATAGGCCTACTTTATTTCTTCAATATTAGCAGATCGTAGGGATATTTTAATCGTCAACGGAGCGCAGTGTGATGGATTGACGGCTAATATCTAAAATCTGCATTAAAGCTAAAAATGTAAAGATAAGGTTTAATTGGTTATGTAAGCTCATGTTGGATAGAACGGCTCACTGTATCAGCTCACGGCAGTCATATACTGTGCAGTACTTAGAGAAAGTTTTGTAAAGAAATGAAAACAAGTCGCACCACAACAATTACTCGCACTTGCACAAATGCTCCCAAATATATTTTGAGGTCGCGCAGATTAAATTCCGCGAACATATGCGAACAGAACGGTCGCAATTTCGAGCCCTGAGGTGTCAGTCACAAAGCTGATTATAAACTTGAAATATCATCGTTAAAGCTCGTTCACACCTGGGACAGTAACTAAAGAGTAAAAACATTGATAGCCAATCAGAATCCACCAATTTTGAAGCGCCTGAGCATTTACAGAGACAGACGACAAATAAACAGATAGTGAACGCTGATTTAGTTAACATTATAGTTGTTATCCGTGAGTAATTATGTACATGGCATATGGATGACTTGGTATAGTACATGACCTGTATTTAGTATTTCTGATGCCATTATGCTGAAATGCCATTTTTGGTGTCCATCCACTTGAACTGATGGGAGCAGTCAGAAGAACTTTTCATTTTTTTTTTTGATCGACCGAAGAAACTCATGCAAGTGACAGAGAGGCTGGAAAAATATGGCATTTACTTGTTGGTAAACGATCCAAAACGCTGCCTCATCTGTATTCACTCTAAAATAAATGTACTGTTTAAATGAAAGTAGGCTAATGGTAAACTAATGTGAGCATGATTTATTTGGCTTGTTGGTCACATTAAGACTAATAAAACACTATTTCTATTTCTAATTCATTAAGGAGAGATTAAACCCATGATGACATATAAGTCTACATAAAGCTGTAATTGAGTTTTTTTTTCTTTTTTTCTTTTCATTTTACATTTAGTTGAACATTTCCTTTGAACAAGTTACGTAAAGATTTCCCAAGATGATACTTACTGTTAGAAGTTCGGTACTTGTAAATATTTTACCCTGCTGTCAGTTTCAATCATTATTATTCAGCAGATTTTTAACTCAGTGTCGCTTAATTCATCATTTGTGTCATTATCTGAAGTTATTTCCATAGTGCATACTGATGAGTTCAAATAAATTTGAGTCCAAATCCACAATAATTTTTCGCTCGTACAGACTGTTTGCGCGTGCCTGCGTCACTTCCGGCTGTGGGCGGGGTTTCAGCACGTGGGTGACGCGCCGCAGACATGGCGGATCAGACAGAAGCATCTGCAGTTAAAGAGAAGAAAAACACAAATACAGCCGAAGAGAAGAAAAACACACAGACAACAGAAGACAACAGCAACACGACAGAAGACGAGACACATGAAGACACAAGCGCTGAAGAGACACACAAGAGCTTCAGAGATCTGGTGAGAAACACACGCGCATTTACACGAGCCCGATTCGGTTCACGTTCCCTGAGCGAATCTTTTCATTAAACTGAATCTTTAACGCCCGTTATTATTTCACCGATGGCGAAATGACTCTTTCTGAAACAACGAGGCTCTAACGCTAGTATTGTGTATTATACCGTGAATAAATGCGCAACTTACTTTTGAGATCGTTCACGTTACCGCCGCCTGCCGGTCAAACACGGGAAACCGCATCCGCGGCTCATGTTATGCTGTTATATCTCTTTTTTTGTTGCATTGTAAGAGGACAAACTGTGTAACACAATGTGTTTGTGTGTGTGTGTGTGTGTGTGTGTGTGTGTGTGTGTGTGTGTGTTTTAGGGTGTCACTGAAGTTCTCTGTGAAGCCTGTGATCACCTGGGATGGAAGAAACCGACCAAGATCCAGATAGAGGCCATTCCTGTGGCTCTGGAGGGTGAACAGCTCCTCTAACACACACACACACACACACACACACACACACACACACACACACACACACACACACACACACACACACACAGACAATAACAGAGTTGAAAAACACACACACAGATGTGTGGACGGTTGCACTGATTTGGTAGCGCCTTTGTGTGTGTTTTTCAACTCTGTTATTGTGTGTGTGTGTTTCTTAGCTCTGTTAATGTGTACGTGTGTGTGTTTGTCTCAGATTTGTTAACGCGTGTGTCTCGCAGGTCGTGACGTGATCGGTTTGGCTGAGACGGGCTCAGGGAAGACGGGAGCGTTCGCTCTGCCCATCCTACAGTCTCTGCTGGCGTCTGCGCAGCGGCTGCATTCGCTCATCCTCACGCCGACGCGAGAACTCGCCTTCCAGATCGCCGAGCAGTTCGACGCGCTGGGGTCCAGCATCGGCGTCAAGACGGGTAATTTATCGCACGCTCCAGTGACGAATGAAGCAGTTTAAGAGTGTCTCCTTCTTGACTTATCTTTTGATCGATTTCCAGCAGAAGTTAATTTAAAATCGTGCTGTATTTGTGTCCGGGTTGATCATTGGATGATAGCGCACTGCTTCAAGACGGCTCTCTCTGCGTGTCATGTACACTCACGTAATGTCAGTAGCAGCGGACGGTGTGCCGTCTGTGATAGTGTTCAGGAAGTTGTGTTGTGATGATCTTACAGCAGCGCAGGTGTTTCTCATACGTGTGTGTTTGTGTTTTAGCTGTGATCGTCGGAGGGATCGATACGATGTCTCAGGCTCTGGTTTTGGCCAAGAAACCTCACGTGGTGATCGGTAAGAGCTGATCTCATCGTGAGCCGTGCCGCACCAGTCTGTCCACATCATTCAGTGGAGAACCACGTCGGTCAGACGTTTGCTATTACACAGACTGTGTCGAATGTCGTAGTGGTTTGATTTGATTCAGATTATGGGTAATGATTTGTTCTCTGTGACTTTCAGCGACTCCGGGACGTTTGATCGATCACCTGGAAAACACCAAAGGATTCAACCTGCGAGCGCTCAAATTTTTAGTGATGGATGAAGCCGACCGCATTCTCAATATGGACTTTGAGTCTGAGGTACAAACACACACACACACACACAAACACTCGGCTCACTCTTTGTGTCATCAGAACATCGGTTTGTACTGCTGATTGGTTGATTAGTGATGCTTTCTTCAGGTTTAGTAGTTACGCCAGCAGTTTGGCATTTTTTTTTTCGTTTTTTTTTTTTTTTTTTTTTCCCCTTACCCCTACATATCGCCCAAAATCCCCCCCCCTTGATTTTGCAGATAAATATTGCCAGGTGTTAGAATTGGAAACTTTGACAATATGCCAGTGATAACAGTAAAAAGAACAGAATGATCCAACCGCATGTCGGCGCACGTGATTGAACGCTCACGTGTGATGCGCTCATATCGCTAGATGCCATTCACACAGAATGCACTTTTGTGCTGACAAAGATGCCATGTGAGCAGTGGAATTAGTATAAGATGGGATTGAACTTCTTTTAACTTCAGCGCAATGTTTTTGTAATGCTGTTTGATGCATGAGATGCTGCAAAAGACGTGAGTGCAACAGTAAAACGCGTCCATGTTTACATAGAAAAAACAATGCAAAAGCAGCGCAATCGAGTTAAAAGCCTGTGAAGAACTACTATTGTATGTCTGATATTTCATGTTTGCATCATGGTGACAGGCTGAAAGCTGATATTTGAATTACCTTGACTTTTCAGATTTTTTTTTTTTAAAGCATTTTCCTCATATTATTTCTGAACATATACAGAACATATATTATATGTATAAGACAAGCTTTTACAAGTAGTTGTATTTTATGCATCTTTTCTGCAAAGATATTCAATAAGTGATTTGTTTAACAGTTTCATTATGTTGACAACTTCATGTGTGGTGCCTTTGAAATAGAATTTCCTTTAACTAGAGGATTAATAAAGAGAAAGTTACTTGAATCATGTTGTAGTTACATTTTCAAGTTGACTAGTAAAAAATTGTAAAAAAAAAACAGAATCGGTCAGACGTTCTGAAAAAAAATAGAGATTTAAATGTTGCCATATCATCCAGCCCTGTGCTGTACATTATTATTGTACGTTGTTGTTGTTGTTATTATTATTATTATTATTATTATTATTATTATTATTATGGCAGGCAAAAGTAAAAAGTTTTAAAGCATTATTGACCAGAATTTGTTTTCTGCTCAAACTGGTTTTGGAATGGTAATAATACAGAGAGACACAGGAACAGAAATGTTAAAATACTTATTCTGCTCTGAGTGAACAGATTTAAATTTTTTGTGTTTGTTTGTTTCGAACCCCCCCCTCCCTCCCTCATAAAAGTTAAAACAACTTGCAAAACTACTTCAAGTGTGGTCGTATAGATGCATTTGAAATGGTTTGAAATACATTCACAATAACAAAAAAAAAAAAAAAAAAAAAACATTGTGCGTTTGTAAAATAAAGGAAACGAACAGATGCCGGTTTCTGAAGTTGTTTCTGGAGCGCATCCCAAAAATGAACCCAAACTCTGCACACAGGCTATACTACTAGTTGTGTAGTTTTTTTCCTTCGTTTTAATTTATTAAGTAAAAATATATTTCACATATAGGACTATTTATTCCTTTTACATATAGCTTTATGATGTTTTTCTCCGTCTGCAGGTGTGTGATATGACCATGTGAATTCTCATGTTTTGTTGTTTATGCTGCTTTTTGCGCAGGTAAAATTAATCCCTAGGAAAAGTTTTGATATTTCTTATGGGTCACAGCCACGTATTTATTCTAAATGAGTCTTAATTCTAATTTAACATGATCTTGTCGGTTGTGGGTAATGAGAAAAAAACAAACAAAATGAACCTATTTTTAATATAGTCCAATAAAAGTTAATAATAAAAACAAAATACACCTGCATCTGTTAATGAATATTGCTTGATGTAGTATTTTTCTAAATAGTCTACGTAAAGAATTTTTTTTTGTTTTTAATTGTAAAAAAATAAGCTTAATGTCCCCCTTAGGGGCGATTTGTTCTGCGGCATGACAGGTTTTGCGTTTACACCACATACACAATACACAACATTAGTAACACTTAAGAAAAGCAAGATAAGCAGAATAATAGCAAGTGGGACAAATGAAAATTTATATCTGTTTGTCTTGGCTAAAGGCACCCTGTACAAAGACCCCGAGGGAAGGGTCTGAAATGAATCCATAAAGAGGGTGAGATATATCAGATATAATACGACACGCTTTCTTTAGCACCTGAATATCAAACAGCTCTGATAACCCAGTCAAATTCACACCCGATTCTTAGCTGCAGTTATTTACAACCTTTGATAATGAATTATTTAGTCTGACATTTAGAGAGGCAAACCAACAAATCAATGAAAATGTTCAAATCGATTCAACATTAGCTTTACAAATAGCCGTTGTAAATGTCCTATCAATATTAAACTGAGTTAATTTGCGCAGACAATAAAGTCTTTGGCTCATCTTACACAGTCTATCAGTATTCTCCACAAAGAATACTTAAATCTACTTAATACTTTTAAAAAAAAATAGTATGTATACAGTAATGACCTAAATGAAGTTTTGTTTCAAGGTATGAGGAACAGGCTACTATCCTATATAATTTGTGCAGTAGGTGAAATTATGTATGGAAACCGCTCAGGGGCAAATTTGTTTTTGTTTTAGTTTTTTTTTTTTTTTTTTCATTTTGCAGTACAACAAAACACAGTTTATTGGTTAAACATTTTATTGGTTAAAAAACGTTATGAACTTAAATGTCAATATGAAGTCATTTGAATCACTTGTTCCAAAACTCTGATTCATTCACGAGAGTTGGATTAGTTAAAAGGTTAGTTCTGTTTTTCACTGATGAAAGTAGTTGCAGACAAAGGCAAAGTAAACAGCAATTTTGTGTCTAGAATTTTTGTTTATCTTTGTGTTTATTAAAATATGATTACAATTTAAAGTAGCTGTTGTCTGTGTGGATATTTCATTTATTTCTGTGATGCGCAGCTGAATCTTCAGCATCATTACTACAGTCTTCAGTCTTACATGATCTTTCTGATATGCTGATTTGCTGCTCAAGAAACATTTCTGATTATTAGCAATGTTGAAAACAGTTGTGCTGCCCAGTATTTTATGTGGAAACTGTGATGCATTTTATTTTTCAGGTTTCACAGAGGAATAGAAAGTTCGAAAGAACAGCATTTATTTGAAATAGAAATCTACTGCAACATTATAAATGTCTTTACTGTCACTTTTGATCCATTTATTGCGTCCTTGATGAATAAAAGCATTAAAGACATTCAGAAAAGTAATGAATGTGGATGTGTTTTGTGTGTGTGTGTGTGTGTGTGTGTGTGTGTGTGTGTGTGTGTGTGTGTGTGTGTGTGAGCTCAGTAGTGTCAGTAGAGTGTGTGAACTCGGATGTGTTTGTGTTTCAGGTGGATAAGATCCTGAAGGTGATTCCTCGAGAGAGACGCACATTCCTGTTTTCAGCCACCATGACTAAAAAGGTACAAACACAGACTGTGTTTTAAGCACCAGTCCAGACCCGAGTAAAACCGGCGGTTCACACGCACGTCTCTGTGCTTTCAGGTGCAGAAGCTGCAGCGCGCGGCTCTACGGGATCCCGTGAAGTGTGCCGTTTCCACCAAATACGCCACGGTCGACAAACTGCAGCAGTATTACATATTCATCCCGTCCAAGTACAAGGTTCCTTCTGCGTCTTGTTATCGAACGGGTTTTCGCTAAATGTGAACATGAGGAGAGCGACATTATTGAATGTTTGTGATGTGAGTTTGTGCTTGTTCGCAGGACTGTTATCTGGTTTCTATCCTGAATGAACTGGCTGGAAATTCTTTCATGGTTTTCTGTGGCACGTGTAATAACGCCCAGCGGGTGGCGCTCATGCTCAGAAACCTGGGCATCACGGCCATTCCTCTCCACGGACAGATGAGTCAGGTACGCGATCAGATGATCGGTTTCCGTTGTCTTTGGTATCGTGGGTGTGAATAAGGAGCAGCTTTACTGCTGAGTCGGATCTCTCTCCGTCAGTGATTCTGCTGTTTCTGTGAAGCGGCTTTTACTCGCTCTGTTTAAAGTGCTGTAGAAACGCGTGACTGTCGGTGATTTGATGTGCGTCTCTGCGTTCAGAACAAGCGTCTCGGGGCCCTCAACAAGTTCAAGTCCAAGTCTCGCTCGGTCCTGCTGGCGACGGACGTGGCGTCTCGAGGCCTGGACATCCCACACGTGGACTGCGTCATCAACTTTGACATCCCCACACACTCAAAGGTGAACACGCACGCTTACTTTACTCTCCTAAACAATGATTCGGTGCTAAAGAAAAATTCACACCGGAATGAGAGTCTTCTGTGGGACGCTAAAGGAAATTTTTTAATATCTTAGACTTTCATTGGATGGATGGGAATGATGAAAGAACATGTAAAGACAATCTTAACTTGTGTTTCAGGACGAGTATAAATGATGACCGAACAATCAAAGCGTTCCTTTATGTGACTCTAAATGATCTGATATTAGACGTGTGCTGTGTTAGATGTTATAGAGTGAATGATGATTTATGTTCATGTCAATCAAACAAAAGGGGGAAAAAAACATGAAATCACTTTTGTCTGGATAACTTTACCAGCTTTAATGAGATTCTGGAAAACTCTTTCTTCTTTTGATTGTGATTTTGATCGTTTACGTCATTGAACATGCTGGAGTTAGATGGGACTGTTTGTGTGAATTCATGTTTATTTCCACAGCTGGTGATGTTTTTGTTGTGCTGAATCCTGACATGAATCCGTTTTCTCTGCAGGACTACATCCATCGCGTGGGCCGCACGGCTAGAGCAGGGAGATCTGGGAAATCCATCACCTTCGTCACACAGTCAGTCTCAGTCGCTCGTTCTTTCTTTGCTGTGAGCGTGATTTAGGTGGCGCTCGAGTCTCTGTTAAAGACGGACTCGGGAGTCCAGCCGAGATTAAAGTGTCTTCGTCCAGAGTAAATGATGCTTGGACTGCGTTTCTCTCGAGATGTTGTTGGTTTTCATTGTTCAGCGTGAATGTGAAAAGCAGTGCCGAGGAGATTCAAACTGAAGCCGTGATTTCATTTGCTTAATCTCAGTATTGTGACGTTCACACGAACACGTGTAAATTTTGTTTTCTTGCTTTACAAATATTCCCTCAATGGAAGTTATTAGTAGAAGTGTGCGATATTGACCAAAAAAAAAATCTTGATATTTTCTGAGATCGAATATTCAGTTAACAGCAGTGATAGAAATTAATATTTTCCAATAAGTTTTTACCTTTTTATGGGCATTTTAAAAACCACCAGTAGGTTAGGGCGAGTCACTCTTAATAAGTGAGTCGTAGCGATTGAACCGAATCATTTAAACGGTTGGTTCGTTCAGGAAAGAAACATCGTCAAGTTGCTCAGAGACTCTCTTAATATTAACGTTGTATGTTGAACTGTTGTCTTCGTGTGATATTGATTAACTATTTGAAATGATAGTGTACATTTTCTGACCCCAAATCTTGAATTTTGTGATCAGTGTAATCTAAATGCATTTTAATAGACTGAATCATGCAGGCAACGAACACACTCTAAATGTGCACTAGTCTAACCAGACTTCATCACGTAGTCGCTTGCACGTGCAGTCTGTAGGGATATTTTGTTTGTTTTTTGCAGCGTATTTGATAATGTCAAATCGCACGTCGTTAAAACAATAATTACGGTATTATCGCAGACGATATATATGTCGTGCGCCCCTAGTGATTGGTATTAGCATGAAATCAGCTGGTCAGATCATTGTTCATGAACACTTCTGTTGATCTGACGTCATGATTTTTCTTTTTCTTTTTTTTTCAGTTTGATTATTCAGTATCTGTATGTTTGTAAAGCACTTTTGTGGATGCACGTGGTTTGGCATCATGAAGCAGGCATTCTCAGTGTCTTACACTCCATTTATGCAGGTATGACGTTGAGCTGTTTCAGCGAATCGAAGCTTTGATTGGGAAGAAACTCCCCGCCTTCCCCACGCAAGAAGAGGAAGTGATGATGCTAGTGGAGCGAGTGAGCGAAGCGCAGCGATTCGCACGGATCGTATGTCCTCGTCCTTATGTTCGTGTTTGAATAAGATCTCTGAACGTTGAGCGTGTCTGAACGCGTGAATATCTGTTTCTGACAGGAGATGAAAGAAAGCACAGAAAAGAGGAAACGGCCGAAAGCAGACGAGGAAGCAGCTGACGACGGCGAGCAGTCGAGCGGCGTGAGGAAGAAAGTCAAGGGCGGCTCGTTCAGAGGAAGATCGAAACGAGGCCGCTGAGCGGTTGCGTCATTTTCTTTAGTAAATGTAATAAATTCTGCATTTTTTTTTGACATTACGGCTTCTTGCTTTTTATTTTGGCCTTTTGACCCCAATTAGTGCGTTTACTCGAGCTGCAGACCTGCCAACCAGTGTGCATTCTGCGTAGCGAGTACGCATTTTGACCTCAAAGCACACTGTTGCGATGCGTCACTAAACCACACCACAACCTGGTGACGCCTCTGTCCGTGTGCAGTACTCCAATCATTCAACAGAAAACGAAGAGTTTGACCAATTAGAGAAACCAGTCAAATCTGAAAAATCAGTCTCTTCTGTTTTCAGTTGATTTATGAACAAAACTCAGAGAAATGTTATTTGTAACGTGTCCCATCCAATAATCGCAATCGTCTTTGTGCTTGCGTTTGATATGAAAGTCTCTGTTTTAAGTTCTGTCAGTATTATTATGAAATTTAAGCAATAAATGTGTCTTTGTCTGCCGATGGCCGTCTAGTTGATGAGGTCTGTACTGACATTCAGGGCTGTAGAGGTCGTCTCTAGGTGCTGATCCACCATCTGATCTGGATCCGACTGGATCCAGGGGCTGCGGTGACCTCGGAATAAGAATGAAACGGACTAATATTAGAATAAATGCCATTTTTCTTACGATGTAACGAGTACATCTGGTGTTATGGGAAGGGTTAACAAAAAGCGGTCAATTACAGTATCACATCAGATGCACTATAGATCTCCTGGGGAACAATTTCACTCATTCTCTACTATAGGTCAGGAAGAATTGTATAAACTTGTTAAATCATCTAAACCAACAACTTGTATGCTAGACCCTATTCCATCTAGGCTACTAAAAGACTTGGTTCCAGATCTCATAGATCCTCTGCTAAATATTATTAATTCATCACTGTCATTAGGATATGTCCCCAAAACCTTCAAACTGGCTGCTATTAAGCCTCTCATTAAGAAACCACAACTTGACCCCAACAAATGAATTAATTACAGACCTATCTCGAATCTCCCATTTCTGTCAAAGATATTAGAAAAGGTTGTATCCTCACAATTATCTTCCTTCCTACAGAAAAATTATATCTGTGAGGATTTCCAGTCAGGTTTTAGACCATACCATAGTACTGAGACTGCTCTTATTAGAGTTACAAATGATCTGCTCTTGTCATCCTTATCATCTTATCACCGGTACCTGAGCGAGCTCTTATCGCATTATAGTCCCTCACGTCCGCTGCATTCTCAAAACTCTGGCAATTTGATAATACCCAGAATATCCAAATCAACCGTGGGCGGCAGATCATTTTCTTGTTTAGCACCCAAACTTTGGAACAATCTACCCAACACTGTTCGGGACGCAGACACACTCTGTCAGTTTAAATCTAGATTAAAGACCCATCTCTTTAACCTTGCTTACACATAACGCATCAACACACTTCTATAATTCAAATCCGTTAAAGGATTGTTAGGCTGCACTAATCAGGTCAGCCGGAACCGGGAACACTTCCCATAACACCCGATGTACTCAGTGCATCGTCAGAAGAATGGCATCTACGCTAATATTAGTCTGTTTCTTTCTTATTGTGAGGTCACCTTAACCACCAGATCCAGTCCGTACCCAGACCAGATGGTCACTGCAGTCCCCCGGATCCAGTCCGAACCCAGCCCAGATGGTGGATCAGCACCTAGAGACTATCTCTACAGCCCTGAATGTCAGCGGAGACCACATCGACTATATGAGCCCCACGGACGGTTCCCCCGTGAAGACCTCTTCACCCAGACGGCTGTCGGCACAAGACCACGGGAACCTGGTGAGTCCTCTGTGTCTGGCCAGAGGAGAACTGACCCCCGACTGAGCCTGGTTTCTCCCAAGGCTTTTTTTTCTCCATTTGTCACAGATGGAGTTTTGGTTCCTTGCCGCTGTCGCGCTCAGTTGGGGACACCTTTTCTTCACACGATATTGTATTTTATTTGAACTGAGCTGGATGATGACATCATTGAATCCACTGATGAACTGCCTTTACCTGAAAATTGAGTGTTTACTGTTGCCCATTTGCATTGTTGATGTAGTATTTCCTATTTAATACTGTACAGCTGCTTTGTCACAATTCTGTATTGTTAAAGGTGGTATATAAATAAAGGTGACTTGACTTGACTGTGTCTTAACTAGTTCAACCAACTTCTTTGTTTTTGGAATGCAATTAGACCCTTGTATCTTTTTTTTTTTTTTAGCAGACTTTTAAAAGTTATGGGGGGGCTGAATGCTGAAGATAGGAAAAATACATAGTAAATACCAGGAGCTGATGATTTGCTAATGCCAGAGCTTTGATCGTGTGGTCACGTGCTTAAAGAAACTCTCAGTAGTTCCAAGCAGGTCCATGCTGTCAATCTGTTTGAATTGGATTAAGCAGTTTCACTGTATTTGCATAAACTTCAGGTAAATGTTCATTGTTTACTACACTGACTAGGCTTTACAGCAGCATTTTATTCTGGTGAGTGATGGAGACAACACTGATTATATATAACCCCCCCCCCCCCATCCCCCATCCCCCCCCCCCATCCCATATGAATGGATCCAAATTGCTGAACATTAAAAGCCTTCAGTTCCAACTGTGCTACAACGCAAACTTGATTTTGTTTTGTTCCATGTGGTCCTGACATAACCTTGAATAGAAATGATATTGCATGTCTGTGTTTTGTCTTATTGTAACGTGGAGTCAGCGTGAGTAGGATCCATATGCAACTTTATGAAAGTCCAGCTCATAAACAAACAGACAATGATCAAACAGGGGCAATCTGAGCAATGTAGACAAACCAGAAACAGAAACAGAGTCCAGGTGAGAAGGTCGAGGCAGGCGGCGGTCCAATAGAGTAAATCCAGTAAACGAAGCAAGGGTCACAAGGCAGGCGGCAGACAGACAGAGTACTAAGACAATCGGGTTGGCAACGAGAGATCAGACGGGTAAACGCTCAGAAATGTTAGCAGTAGCAAAACAAGACTTCGCGAAGTGGTGAGCGTGAGCGTGCTATTTATGCACAGAGGGAAATGGCTGACACCTGTGCAGGTGATCAGCCCCAGGCACGGGGTTGTGGGTAATGGAGTCTGAAATGGAAACTAGTACTCCGGAGATGGTTCCATCTGGTGGTGACCGGAGGGAGCCACAGAGGCTGAGTTCGTGACACTCATGGTACGTTTGCGGGAGTAGTTTGGGGTTATAAAAGGCATGTGATTGTGCCAAAGGAGCTCTTTCGGGGAAAGTAAACACCGGTCCATGAAACGGTGTTCCAAGGATTTGACTAACCTGGTTTCCTTACAATATGTACAACATTGTACATGTTAGCCTCTTTATATGGTCAACAGCTGTGTTCATGTGTGCAGCCTTGCATCATCCAGTGGTAAGTGTCTCTTAGAAGTGTTTTGGTTTTGTATAGAGCAGAACAGATTCAGTTGCCTGTAGGTGCAAATACACTCGTTCTTTATCTCAGATATCAGACAGATGGAGCGCCTTAAACTTAGTGACAGGAAAAATGAGACAGATCTAACAGTAGTATTGGAATTTTCTGAAAATTTGTTGCTGGGATGACTCTTCCTCTGAAATCTAACCTGTAGGTATATATTAAGCTCTCTGCTGGGTTTAGCCAATATTAGGTGTACCGTTTGGTGAAGGGCAGACCCCAGCATTGAGTCAGTCACCTGTAGGTGCATATCCACTGCTATTTCAGCTCAGGTATATAGGGGTGCCAACTTACTGATAGGAAGTTGTGCAGCAGAGATCCATTTGGTGATATTAGTGCAAAATCACTTTAAGGATCATGGGTGAACCTAACACTTTATTTTTTTTCTACTTTGCACCAGTATGTTTAAGTGTTAACAAATTCTGTTTGAATGAATGAATGACTTAACAAATGCTGTGGAAAGTTTTTGACTGTTTTACTCATATTTTTCAACAGGTTTTTATTTATTTTTTATTTTTATTATTTTTTTTTTCTTCTTCTTATCTGTTTGTATTGTCCTACAGGTAGGTTGGGTGACTTGGAGTAGCTGGATGCTATCGTTCATTGATGGAAGCCTGGTGTTATTCAGGGCTGCAACGTCCACCTGTAAGTCTAACATGCTACAGAATTACAAGCTCTAGTCATTTGACCGTAAATGATGAAATTAACAGTTGGATGTGCCAGACCTTCCTTCAGTTAAACAAGGAGAAAACTGAAGTCATTGCATTTGGAAGCAAAGAGGAAGTTCTTAAGGTGAATGCATACCTTGACTCGAGGGGTCAAACAACTAAAAGTCAAGTCCGGAATCTCGTGTGATTTTGGAGTCAGACCTTAGTTTCAGTAGTCATGTCAAAGCAGCAACTAAATCAGCATACTATCATCTTAAAAACATTGCAAGAGTTAGATGTTTTGTTTCCAGTCAAGACTTGGAGAAACTTGCCTTTATCACAAGCAGGGTGGATTATTGTAATGGTCTCCTCACTGGCCTTCCCAAGAAGACCATTAGACAGATGCAGCTCATCCAGAACGCTGCTGCCAGGATTCTGACCAGAACCAGAACACATGCACATCTTTGGCTTGACTGAGACCGTGATTCTACTAGAAGACATGATGACTTTAGTTTCTCTCAGATCACATTCTAAACAAGCATGTTTGCTGTCTCGAATACATGAAAATATAATGGTGTTCTACTAAAACAAATCATTTTGAATTTTTGATGCAGTTACGTTTATTGTTAGCTTGAGGTGTATTATGTTTTCTACAGGGGAGCTGGGAGCTGGGATCTTGGAGTTGGATGTGCCATTATCGTGTACCTTGTTGGCGTGAGGCTTATTCAGGTAAATTCTAAAGTACTCCTAAGCTGTTCTAGCCTCATTTGTGCTTGACCTTTGAAAATGTGGAGACCACTTCTTAAATGAACTTAATGGAAACAGAACTACTGTTTGCCATTGTTTGGTATTTAAAGATCCAGAGGTCAGACTATGTGGTGTATATTTTTGTTAATATTTATTTAAAATTCTGTGTAATATATGTATTTCTGTACTTCTATTTATATAATATGTATGAATTAATTAATGTTCATGATTAGAATTTTGTATATTCTTCATTAAACAGGTTTAGAAGATTAACCAATCATTCATCCACATACCATTTTCTGACCTTTTGACCCCTCTCTCATTGTAATCAATAAATATATGTTTCTAGAATTGAAAGGTTGTAAAATAATAAATAGAATGAATACATAGGGTTAGAAATTAGGGCTAGAGCACTAAGGGTTCACCGTCTTAGGGCTGCACCTCCTAGGTGTACGATGATTAGGTGTAATATTCATAGGGGTGCTCGCCCCAGGTCCAGTTAGGTATTTAAGGATCCAGAGGTCAGACCAGGTCTGACCTCGGTTAGGCTCGGGCCCACACTTCCGAAGCCCGCTTCATGTCCCACCAGAGGAAGAAATCTCTCCAACAGCCCCCCCACTTGTCTCAATTCTCCCAATTGTTCTGTATGTTGGTTAGGGGTGAAAAAGTACAGAGGTCAGACTAGGTCCAACCCCGGTTGGGCACTGGCCCACTCTTCAACTGCCCGCTTCGGCTCCCGCCCCGATTCAACCCTCTCCGACCCGCACTGCCCCGGAGGGGCCTAAAACCAAGCAACAACATTCCCGAATTGGGGCAAGAAATTCCCAAAATAGGGCTAGAGTGCTTAGGGTTGTTCCGATTAGGGCTACACGCTATAGTGACTGGGTTAGGTATTAAGATCCAGGGTCACCGTCTGCCTCGGTTAGGCGCTGGCCACAATTCCGAAGCCGCTTCAGGTCCACTTCACGAAAACTCCTCCAACGCCCTCACGTCTTGTTACTGTGCATTTCCTGAATACTGTCTATGTGTGTCCGTGTCCTTTATGACCTTTGCCCCTCTCTCATACTCTGTCCTTGTTTTTTGGATTAAAAGATAACTGAATATACACTTATAAATATCTAGTACTAAATACATCAATCCTAAAAATAATGCATAACAAAAAAAATATGATTTAGAAATTAGGGCTAGAGTACTCTAGGGTTCACCTGCTAGGCTGCATAACAAGATGTAATTAATGGGTGCTCCCTAGGGCTGTTCCATCTCTAGGTTAGGTTAGGTATCTAAGGATCCAGGGGTCAGACCAGGTCTGACCTCGGTTATGCTCTGGCCCACATTTCCGAAGCCCGCTTCATGTCCCACAAGAGGAAGAAATCTCTCTAACAGACCCCCCACTTGTCTCAATTCTCCCAGTTGTTCTGTATGTTGTCTCTACGTGTCTGTGTCTTTTTAATTTCTTATCAAATAGGTGTATATTTTTATTATTTATTGTTATTTATTATATCTTATATGTGGATCTTGTGTGTTAATTACTGTCCTTGTTTTGTATATGATACGTGTTAATTTAATACTACCATTGTGATATACACTTTATTTATTAATAATTTATATAATGTGTGTGCATATGTCCTCAATCATGATTGTTGAATTCATCCTTCTAATACCTATCTGACCCTTTGACCCCAATTTCTTGTCCCTTTTCCTGTATGTTTTTCTAATTAAGTAACGAATAGTGATTAAAAAAGAGATAAAAGGGATTATGGAATTCTAAATTTTAACATTTTAGGGGCTCAAAAATTCCATAGCTTAGACAAAGTCCAACGCTAGGTTGTGCACTGGCACACACTTCAACTGCCCGCTCTGGGACTTGCCCAGACATGTCCCACGGCTCCCAAAATGATCCCCAAGGCCCACAGAGCTTAAAAATTGTTTGAAATTATTGCAAAAAATTCCAAAATTAGGGCTAGAAGCTCTAGGGCTGTTCCTCCTAGGTGTGTGTGCTCCCAGGGCTGTTCCTCCTAGGTGTGTGTGCTCTACTAATGTTAGGTTTAGGGTGTGGTGGGGTTCCACCACTCAAAAAACGAAATCTCAACATCTGTTTGGATGGAGAACATATCTTCTAAGTCCTCTAAAAATTCTGAAAACTATTTCTGTGGCTCTCTACATCACCTACACTCATGATGGAGGCCCGTTTTCATCAGTTCAAGCCTTCTTCGCGACGTTTCGGATTCTCTGATCCTTCCTCAGGCGAGCTCGAACTGTATCTGACTGGAATTCTTCACATCAGTCACTCAAAGCACCCATTAGTAGAGGGGCGTGGCCCCCATCACACCCAATCACCACTCTCAGCACTTTTTGGTGCGTCATTAATTAGTTTAGCACATTTATCTGTTTTAATTTTGGATCTTTTTGCATATTTCTGCTTGAAAATTTTGCATATTTCTGCGTAAAAAATTATAAACAGCCTAAGTAGTGAGCACTTTAGGGACCATTCTGGTCACCATGGGACATCTCCTGACAAGATCCCAAAGTGCAGAGACGTGGCACTGGCTGAGTTAGGGGCTCAAAAATTCCATAGCTTAGACAAAGTCCAACGCTAGGTTGTGCACTGGCACACACTTCAACTGCCCGCTCTGGGACTTGCCCAGACATGTCCCACGGCTCCCAAAATGATCCCCAAGGCCCACAGAGCTTAAAAATTGTTTGAAATTATTGCAAAAAATTCCAAAATTAGGGCTAGAAGCTCTAGGGCTGTTCCTCCTAGGTGTGTGTGCTCCCAGGGCTGTTCCTCCTAGGTGTGTGTGCTCTACTAATGTTAGGTTTAGGGTGTGGTGGGGTTCCACCACTCAAAAAACGAAATCTCAACATCTGTTTGGATGGAGAACATATCTTCTAAGTCCTCTAAAAATTCTGAAAACTATTTCTGTGGCTCTCTACATCACCTACACTCATGATGGAGGCCCGTTTTCATCAGTTCAAGCCTTCTTCGCGACGTTTCGGATTCTCTGATCCTTCCTCAGGCGAGCTCGAACTGTATCTGACTGGAATTCTTCACATCAGTCACTCAAAGCACCCATTAGTAGAGGGGCGTGGCCCCCATCACACCCAATCACCACTCTCAGCACTTTTTGGTGCGTCATTAATTAGTTTAGCACATTTATCTGTTTTAATTTTGGATCTTTTTGCATATTTCTGCTTGAAAATTTTGCATATTTCTGCGTAAAAAATTATAAACAGCCTAAGTAGTGAGCACTTTAGGGACCATTCTGGTCACCATGGGACATCTCCTGACAAGATCCCAAAGTGCAGAGACGTGGCACTGGCTGAGTTAGGGGCTCAAAAATTCCATAGCTTAGACAAAGTCCAACGCTAGGTTGTGCACTGGCACACACTTCAACTGCCCGCTCTGGGACTTGCCCAGACATGTCCCACGGCTCCCAAAATGATCCCCAAGGCCCACAGAGCTTAAAAATTGTTTGAAATTATTGCAAAAAATTCCAAAATTAGGGCTAGAAGCTCTAGGGCTGTTCCTCCTAGGTGTGTGTGCTCCCAGGGCTGTTCCTCCTAGGTGTGTGTGCTCTACTAATGTTAGGTTTAGGGTGTGGTGGGGTTCCACCACTCAAAAAACGAAATCTCAACATCTGTTTGGATGGAGAACATATCTTCTAAGTCCTCTAAAAATTCTGAAAACTATTTCTGTGGCTCTCTACATCACCTACACTCATGATGGAGGCCCGTTTTCATCAGTTCAAGCCTTCTTCGCGACGTTTCGGATTCTCTGATCCTTCCTCAGGCGAGCTCGAACTGTATCTGACTGGAATTCTTCACATCAGTCACTCAAAGCACCCATTAGTAGAGGGGCGTGGCCCCCATCACACCCAATCACCACTCTCAGCACTTTTTGGTGCGTCATTAATTAGTTTAGCACATTTATCTGTTTTAATTTTGGATCTTTTTGCATATTTCTGCTTGAAAATTTTGCATATTTCTGCGTAAAAAATTATAAACAGCCTAAGTAGTGAGCACTTTAGGGACCATTCTGGTCACCATGGGACATCTCCTGACAAGATCCCAAAGTGCAGAGACGTGGCACTGGCTGAGTTAGGGGCTCAAAAATTCCATAGCTTAGACAAAGTCCAACGCTAGGTTGTGCACTGGCACACACTTCAACTGCCCGCTCTGGGACTTGCCCAGACATGTCCCACGGCTCCCAAAATGATCCCCAAGGCCCACAGAGCTTAAAAATTGTTTGAAATTATTGCAAAAAATTCCAAAATTAGGGCTAGAAGCTCTAGGGCTGTTCCTCCTAGGTGTGTGTGCTCCCAGGGCTGTTCCTCCTAGGTGTGTGTGCTCTACTAATGTTAGGTTTAGGGTGTGGTGGGGTTCCACCACTCAAAAAACGAAATCTCAACATCTGTTTGGATGGAGAACATATCTTCTAAGTCCTCTAAAAATTCTGAAAACTATTTCTGTGGCTCTCTACATCACCTACACTCATGATGGAGGCCCGTTTTCATCAGTTCAAGCCTTCTTCGCGACGTTTCGGATTCTCTGATCCTTCCTCAGGCGAGCTCGAACTGTATCTGACTGGAATTCTTCACATCAGTCACTCAAAGCACCCATTAGTAGAGGGGCGTGGCCCCCATCACACCCAATCACCACTCTCAGCACTTTTTGGTGCGTCATTAATTAGTTTAGCACATTTATCTGTTTTAATTTTGGATCTTTTTGCATATTTCTGCTTGAAAATTTTGCATATTTCTGCGTAAAAAATTATAAACAGCCTAAGTAGTGAGCACTTTAGGGACCATTCTGGTCACCATGGGACATCTCCTGACAAGATCCCAAAGTGCAGAGACGTGGCACTGGCTGAGTTAGGGGCTCAAAAATTCCATAGCTTAGACAAAGTCCAACGCTAGGTTGTGCACTGGCACACACTTCAACTGCCCGCTCTGGGACTTGCCCAGACATGTCCCACGGCTCCCAAAATGATCCCCAAGGCCCACAGAGCTTAAAAATTGTTTGAAATTATTGCAAAAAATTCCAAAATTAGGGCTAGAAGCTCTAGGGCTGTTCCTCCTAGGTGTGTGTGCTCCCAGGGCTGTTCCTCCTAGGTGTGTGTGCTCTACTAATGTTAGGTTTAGGGTGTGGTGGGGTTCCACCACTCAAAAAACGAAATCTCAACATCTGTTTGGATGGAGAACATATCTTCTAAGTCCTCTAAAAATTCTGAAAACTATTTCTGTGGCTCTCTACATCACCTACACTCATGATGGAGGCCCGTTTTCATCAGTTCAAGCCTTCTTCGCGACGTTTCGGATTCTCTGATCCTTCCTCAGGCGAGCTCGAACTGTATCTGACTGGAATTCTTCACATCAGTCACTCAAAGCACCCATTAGTAGAGGGGCGTGGCCCCCATCACACCCAATCACCACTCTCAGCACTTTTTGGTGCGTCATTAATTAGTTTAGCACATTTATCTGTTTTAATTTTGGATCTTTTTGCATATTTCTGCTTGAAAATTTTGCATATTTCTGCGTAAAAAATTATAAACAGCCTAAGTAGTGAGCACTTTAGGGACCATTCTGGTCACCATGGGACATCTCCTGACAAGATCCCAAAGTGCAGAGACGTGGCACTGGCTGAGTTAGGGGCTCAAAAATTCCATAGCTTAGACAAAGTCCAACGCTAGGTTGTGCACTGGCACACACTTCAACTGCCCGCTCTGGGACTTGCCCAGACATGTCCCACGGCTCCCAAAATGATCCCCAAGGCCCACAGAGCTTAAAAATTGTTTGAAATTATTGCAAAAAATTCCAAAATTAGGGCTAGAAGCTCTAGGGCTGTTCCTCCTAGGTGTGTGTGCTCCCAGGGCTGTTCCTCCTAGGTGTGTGTGCTCTACTAATGTTAGGTTTAGGGTGTGGTGGGGTTCCACCACTCAAAAAACGAAATCTCAACATCTGTTTGGATGGAGAACATATCTTCTAAGTCCTCTAAAAATTCTGAAAACTATTTCTGTGGCTCTCTACATCACCTACACTCATGATGGAGGCCCGTTTTCATCAGTTCAAGCCTTCTTCGCGACGTTTCGGATTCTCTGATCCTTCCTCAGGCGAGCTCGAACTGTATCTGACTGGAATTCTTCACATCAGTCACTCAAAGCACCCATTAGTAGAGGGGCGTGGCCCCCATCACACCCAATCACCACTCTCAGCACTTTTTGGTGCGTCATTAATTAGTTTAGCACATTTATCTGTTTTAATTTTGGATCTTTTTGCATATTTCTGCTTGAAAATTTTGCATATTTCTGCGTAAAAAATTATAAACAGCCTAAGTAGTGAGCACTTTAGGGACCATTCTGGTCACCATGGGACATCTCCTGACAAGATCCCAAAGTGCAGAGACGTGGCACTGGCTGAGTTAGGGGCTCAAAAATTCCATAGCTTAGACAAAGTCCAACGCTAGGTTGTGCACTGGCACACACTTCAACTGCCCGCTCTGGGACTTGCCCAGACATGTCCCACGGCTCCCAAAATGATCCCCAAGGCCCACAGAGCTTAAAAATTGTTTGAAATTATTGCAAAAAATTCCAAAATTAGGGCTAGAAGCTCTAGGGCTGTTCCTCCTAGGTGTGTGTGCTCCCAGGGCTGTTCCTCCTAGGTGTGTGTGCTCTACTAATGTTAGGTTTAGGGTGTGGTGGGGTTCCACCACTCAAAAAACGAAATCTCAACATCTGTTTGGATGGAGAACATATCTTCTAAGTCCTCTAAAAATTCTGAAAACTATTTCTGTGGCTCTCTACATCACCTACACTCATGATGGAGGCCCGTTTTCATCAGTTCAAGCCTTCTTCGCGACGTTTCGGATTCTCTGATCCTTCCTCAGGCGAGCTCGAACTGTATCTGACTGGAATTCTTCACATCAGTCACTCAAAGCACCCATTAGTAGAGGGGCGTGGCCCCCATCACACCCAATCACCACTCTCAGCACTTTTTGGTGCGTCATTAATTAGTTTAGCACATTTATCTGTTTTAATTTTGGATCTTTTTGCATATTTCTGCTTGAAAATTTTGCATATTTCTGCGTAAAAAATTATAAACAGCCTAAGTAGTGAGCACTTTAGGGACCATTCTGGTCACCATGGGACATCTCCTGACAAGATCCCAAAGTGCAGAGACGTGGCACTGGCTGAGTTAGGGGCTCAAAAATTCCATAGCTTAGACAAAGTCCAACGCTAGGTTGTGCACTGGCACACACTTCAACTGCCCGCTCTGGGACTTGCCCAGACATGTCCCACGGCTCCCAAAATGATCCCCAAGGCCCACAGAGCTTAAAAATTGTTTGAAATTATTGCAAAAAATTCCAAAATTAGGGCTAGAAGCTCTAGGGCTGTTCCTCCTAGGTGTGTGTGCTCCCAGGGCTGTTCCTCCTAGGTGTGTGTGCTCTACTAATGTTAGGTTTAGGGTGTGGTGGGGTTCCACCACTCAAAAAACGAAATCTCAACATCTGTTTGGATGGAGAACATATCTTCTAAGTCCTCTAAAAATTCTGAAAACTATTTCTGTGGCTCTCTACATCACCTACACTCATGATGGAGGCCC
This sequence comes from Cirrhinus mrigala, assembly GCA_036247105.1. NCBI lineage: Eukaryota > Metazoa > Chordata > Actinopteri > Cypriniformes > Cyprinidae > Cirrhinus > Cirrhinus mrigala. The sequence continues at coordinate 50,204,961 of CM070009.1, forward strand.
GTTTTCATCAGTTCAAGCCTTCTTCGCGACGTTTCGGATTCTCTGATCCTTCCTCAGGCGAGCTCGAACTGTATCTGACTGGAATTCTTCACATCAGTCACTCAAAGCACCCATTAGTAGAGGGGCGTGGCCCCCATCACACCCAATCACCACTCTCAGCACTTTTTGGTGCGTCATTAATTAGTTTAGCACATTTATCTGTTTTAATTTTGGATCTTTTTGCATATTTCTGCTTGAAAATTTTGCATATTTCTGCGTAAAAAATTATAAACAGCCTAAGTAGTGAGCACTTTAGGGACCATTCTGGTCACCATGGGACATCTCCTGACAAGATCCCAAAGTGCAGAGACGTGGCACTGGCTGAGTTAGGGGCTCAAAAATTCCATAGCTTAGACAAAGTCCAACGCTAGGTTGTGCACTGGCACACACTTCAACTGCCCGCTCTGGGACTTGCCCAGACATGTCCCACGGCTCCCAAAATGATCCCCAAGGCCCACAGAGCTTAAAAATTGTTTGAAATTATTGCAAAAAATTCCAAAATTAGGGCTAGAAGCTCTAGGGCTGTTCCTCCTAGGTGTGTGTGCTCCCAGGGCTGTTCCTCCTAGGTGTGTGTGCTCTACTAATGTTAGGTTTAGGGTGTGGTGGGGTTCCACCACTCAAAAAACGAAATCTCAACATCTGTTTGGATGGAGAACATATCTTCTAAGTCCTCTAAAAATTCTGAAAACTATTTCTGTGGCTCTCTACATCACCTACACTCATGATGGAGGCCCGTTTTCATCAGTTCAAGCCTTCTTCGCGACGTTTCGGATTCTCTGATCCTTCCTCAGGCGAGCTCGAACTGTATCTGACTGGAATTCTTCACATCAGTCACTCAAAGCACCCATTAGTAGAGGGGCGTGGCCCCCATCACACCCAATCACCACTCTCAGCACTTTTTGGTGCGTCATTAATTAGTTTAGCACATTTATCTGTTTTAATTTTGGATCTTTTTGCATATTTCTGCTTGAAAATTTTGCATATTTCTGCGTAAAAAATTATAAACAGCCTAAGTAGTGAGCACTTTAGGGACCATTCTGGTCACCATGGGACATCTCCTGACAAGATCCCAAAGTGCAGAGACGTGGCACTGGCTGAGTTAGGGGCTCAAAAATTCCATAGCTTAGACAAAGTCCAACGCTAGGTTGTGCACTGGCACACACTTCAACTGCCCGCTCTGGGACTTGCCCAGACATGTCCCACGGCTCCCAAAATGATCCCCAAGGCCCACAGAGCTTAAAAATTGTTTGAAATTATTGCAAAAAATTCCAAAATTAGGGCTAGAAGCTCTAGGGCTGTTCCTCCTAGGTGTGTGTGCTCCCAGGGCTGTTCCTCCTAGGTGTGTGTGCTCTACTAATGTTAGGTTTAGGGTGTGGTGGGGTTCCACCACTCAAAAAACGAAATCTCAACATCTGTTTGGATGGAGAACATATCTTCTAAGTCCTCTAAAAATTCTGAAAACTATTTCTGTGGCTCTCTACATCACCTACACTCATGATGGAGGCCCGTTTTCATCAGTTCAAGCCTTCTTCGCGACGTTTCGGATTCTCTGATCCTTCCTCAGGCGAGCTCGAACTGTATCTGACTGGAATTCTTCACATCAGTCACTCAAAGCACCCATTAGTAGAGGGGCGTGGCCCCCATCACACCCAATCACCACTCTCAGCACTTTTTGGTGCGTCATTAATTAGTTTAGCACATTTATCTGTTTTAATTTTGGATCTTTTTGCATATTTCTGCTTGAAAATTTTGCATATTTCTGCGTAAAAAATTATAAACAGCCTAAGTAGTGAGCACTTTAGGGACCATTCTGGTCACCATGGGACATCTCCTGACAAGATCCCAAAGTGCAGAGACGTGGCACTGGCTGAGTTAGGGGCTCAAAAATTCCATAGCTTAGACAAAGTCCAACGCTAGGTTGTGCACTGGCACACACTTCAACTGCCCGCTCTGGGACTTGCCCAGACATGTCCCACGGCTCCCAAAATGATCCCCAAGGCCCACAGAGCTTAAAAATTGTTTGAAATTATTGCAAAAAATTCCAAAATTAGGGCTAGAAGCTCTAGGGCTGTTCCTCCTAGGTGTGTGTGCTCCCAGGGCTGTTCCTCCTAGGTGTGTGTGCTCTACTAATGTTAGGTTTAGGGTGTGGTGGGGTTCCACCACTCAAAAAACGAAATCTCAACATCTGTTTGGATGGAGAACATATCTTCTAAGTCCTCTAAAAATTCTGAAAACTATTTCTGTGGCTCTCTACATCACCTACACTCATGATGGAGGCCCGTTTTCATCAGTTCAAGCCTTCTTCGCGACGTTTCGGATTCTCTGATCCTTCCTCAGGCGAGCTCGAACTGTATCTGACTGGAATTCTTCACATCAGTCACTCAAAGCACCCATTAGTAGAGGGGCGTGGCCCCCATCACACCCAATCACCACTCTCAGCACTTTTTGGTGCGTCATTAATTAGTTTAGCACATTTATCTGTTTTAATTTTGGATCTTTTTGCATATTTCTGCTTGAAAATTTTGCATATTTCTGCGTAAAAAATTATAAACAGCCTAAGTAGTGAGCACTTTAGGGACCATTCTGGTCACCATGGGACATCTCCTGACAAGATCCCAAAGTGCAGAGACGTGGCACTGGCTGAGTTAGGGGCTCAAAAATTCCATAGCTTAGACAAAGTCCAACGCTAGGTTGTGCACTGGCACACACTTCAACTGCCCGCTCTGGGACTTGCCCAGACATGTCCCACGGCTCCCAAAATGATCCCCAAGGCCCACAGAGCTTAAAAATTGTTTGAAATTATTGCAAAAAATTCCAAAATTAGGGCTAGAAGCTCTAGGGCTGTTCCTCCTAGGTGTGTGTGCTCCCAGGGCTGTTCCTCCTAGGTGTGTGTGCTCTACTAATGTTAGGTTTAGGGTGTGGTGGGGTTCCACCACTCAAAAAACGAAATCTCAACATCTGTTTGGATGGAGAACATATCTTCTAAGTCCTCTAAAAATTCTGAAAACTATTTCTGTGGCTCTCTACATCACCTACACTCATGATGGAGGCCCGTTTTCATCAGTTCAAGCCTTCTTCGCGACGTTTCGGATTCTCTGATCCTTCCTCAGGCGAGCTCGAACTGTATCTGACTGGAATTCTTCACATCAGTCACTCAAAGCACCCATTAGTAGAGGGGCGTGGCCCCCATCACACCCAATCACCACTCTCAGCACTTTTTGGTGCGTCATTAATTAGTTTAGCACATTTATCTGTTTTAATTTTGGATCTTTTTGCATATTTCTGCTTGAAAATTTTGCATATTTCTGCGTAAAAAATTATAAACAGCCTAAGTAGTGAGCACTTTAGGGACCATTCTGGTCACCATGGGACATCTCCTGACAAGATCCCAAAGTGCAGAGACGTGGCACTGGCTGAGTTAGGGGCTCAAAAATTCCATAGCTTAGACAAAGTCCAACGCTAGGTTGTGCACTGGCACACACTTCAACTGCCCGCTCTGGGACTTGCCCAGACATGTCCCACGGCTCCCAAAATGATCCCCAAGGCCCACAGAGCTTAAAAATTGTTTGAAATTATTGCAAAAAATTCCAAAATTAGGGCTAGAAGCTCTAGGGCTGTTCCTCCTAGGTGTGTGTGCTCCCAGGGCTGTTCCTCCTAGGTGTGTGTGCTCTACTAATGTTAGGTTTAGGGTGTGGTGGGGTTCCACCACTCAAAAAACGAAATCTCAACATCTGTTTGGATGGAGAACATATCTTCTAAGTCCTCTAAAAATTCTGAAAACTATTTCTGTGGCTCTCTACATCACCTACACTCATGATGGAGGCCCGTTTTCATCAGTTCAAGCCTTCTTCGCGACGTTTCGGATTCTCTGATCCTTCCTCAGGCGAGCTCGAACTGTATCTGACTGGAATTCTTCACATCAGTCACTCAAAGCACCCATTAGTAGAGGGGCGTGGCCCCCATCACACCCAATCACCACTCTCAGCACTTTTTGGTGCGTCATTAATTAGTTTAGCACATTTATCTGTTTTAATTTTGGATCTTTTTGCATATTTCTGCTTGAAAATTTTGCATATTTCTGCGTAAAAAATTATAAACAGCCTAAGTAGTGAGCACTTTAGGGACCATTCTGGTCACCATGGGACATCTCCTGACAAGATCCCAAAGTGCAGAGACGTGGCACTGGCTGAGTTAGGGGCTCAAAAATTCCATAGCTTAGACAAAGTCCAACGCTAGGTTGTGCACTGGCACACACTTCAACTGCCCGCTCTGGGACTTGCCCAGACATGTCCCACGGCTCCCAAAATGATCCCCAAGGCCCACAGAGCTTAAAAATTGTTTGAAATTATTGCAAAAAATTCCAAAATTAGGGCTAGAAGCTCTAGGGCTGTTCCTCCTAGGTGTGTGTGCTCCCAGGGCTGTTCCTCCTAGGTGTGTGTGCTCTACTAATGTTAGGTTTAGGGTGTGGTGGGGTTCCACCACTCAAAAAACGAAATCTCAACATCTGTTTGGATGGAGAACATATCTTCTAAGTCCTCTAAAAATTCTGAAAACTATTTCTGTGGCTCTCTACATCACCTACACTCATGATGGAGGCCCGTTTTCATCAGTTCAAGCCTTCTTCGCGACGTTTCGGATTCTCTGATCCTTCCTCAGGCGAGCTCGAACTGTATCTGACTGGAATTCTTCACATCAGTCACTCAAAGCACCCATTAGTAGAGGGGCGTGGCCCCCATCACACCCAATCACCACTCTCAGCACTTTTTGGTGCGTCATTAATTAGTTTAGCACATTTATCTGTTTTAATTTTGGATCTTTTTGCATATTTCTGCTTGAAAATTTTGCATATTTCTGCGTAAAAAATTATAAACAGCCTAAGTAGTGAGCACTTTAGGGACCATTCTGGTCACCATGGGACATCTCCTGACAAGATCCCAAAGTGCAGAGACGTGGCACTGGCTGAGTTAGGGGCTCAAAAATTCCATAGCTTAGACAAAGTCCAACGCTAGGTTGTGCACTGGCACACACTTCAACTGCCCGCTCTGGGACTTGCCCAGACATGTCCCACGGCTCCCAAAATGATCCCCAAGGCCCACAGAGCTTAAAAATTGTTTGAAATTATTGCAAAAAATTCCAAAATTAGGGCTAGAAGCTCTAGGGCTGTTCCTCCTAGGTGTGTGTGCTCCCAGGGCTGTTCCTCCTAGGTGTGTGTGCTCTACTAATGTTAGGTTTAGGGTGTGGTGGGGTTCCACCACTCAAAAAACGAAATCTCAACATCTGTTTGGATGGAGAACATATCTTCTAAGTCCTCTAAAAATTCTGAAAACTATTTCTGTGGCTCTCTACATCACCTACACTCATGATGGAGGCCCGTTTTCATCAGTTCAAGCCTTCTTCGCGACGTTTCGGATTCTCTGATCCTTCCTCAGGCGAGCTCGAACTGTATCTGACTGGAATTCTTCACATCAGTCACTCAAAGCACCCATTAGTAGAGGGGCGTGGCCCCCATCACACCCAATCACCACTCTCAGCACTTTTTGGTGCGTCATTAATTAGTTTAGCACATTTATCTGTTTTAATTTTGGATCTTTTTGCATATTTCTGCTTGAAAATTTTGCATATTTCTGCGTAAAAAATTATAAACAGCCTAAGTAGTGAGCACTTTAGGGACCATTCTGGTCACCATGGGACATCTCCTGACAAGATCCCAAAGTGCAGAGACGTGGCACTGGCTGAGTTAGGGGCTCAAAAATTCCATAGCTTAGACAAAGTCCAACGCTAGGTTGTGCACTGGCACACACTTCAACTGCCCGCTCTGGGACTTGCCCAGACATGTCCCACGGCTCCCAAAATGATCCCCAAGGCCCACAGAGCTTAAAAATTGTTTGAAATTATTGCAAAAAATTCCAAAATTAGGGCTAGAAGCTCTAGGGCTGTTCCTCCTAGGTGTGTGTGCTCCCAGGGCTGTTCCTCCTAGGTGTGTGTGCTCTACTAATGTTAGGTTTAGGGTGTGGTGGGGTTCCACCACTCAAAAAACGAAATCTCAACATCTGTTTGGATGGAGAACATATCTTCTAAGTCCTCTAAAAATTCTGAAAACTATTTCTGTGGCTCTCTACATCACCTACACTCATGATGGAGGCCCGTTTTCATCAGTTCAAGCCTTCTTCGCGACGTTTCGGATTCTCTGATCCTTCCTCAGGCGAGCTCGAACTGTATCTGACTGGAATTCTTCACATCAGTCACTCAAAGCACCCATTAGTAGAGGGGCGTGGCCCCCATCACACCCAATCACCACTCTCAGCACTTTTTGGTGCGTCATTAATTAGTTTAGCACATTTATCTGTTTTAATTTTGGATCTTTTTGCATATTTCTGCTTGAAAATTTTGCATATTTCTGCGTAAAAAATTATAAACAGCCTAAGTAGTGAGCACTTTAGGGACCATTCTGGTCACCATGGGACATCTCCTGACAAGATCCCAAAGTGCAGAGACGTGGCACTGGCTGAGTTAGGGGCTCAAAAATTCCATAGCTTAGACAAAGTCCAACGCTAGGTTGTGCACTGGCACACACTTCAACTGCCCGCTCTGGGACTTGCCCAGACATGTCCCACGGCTCCCAAAATGATCCCCAAGGCCCACAGAGCTTAAAAATTGTTTGAAATTATTGCAAAAAATTCCAAAATTAGGGCTAGAAGCTCTAGGGCTGTTCCTCCTAGGTGTGTGTGCTCCCAGGGCTGTTCCTCCTAGGTGTGTGTGCTCTACTAATGTTAGGTTTAGGGTGTGGTGGGGTTCCACCACTCAAAAAACGAAATCTCAACATCTGTTTGGATGGAGAACATATCTTCTAAGTCCTCTAAAAATTCTGAAAACTATTTCTGTGGCTCTCTACATCACCTACACTCATGATGGAGGCCCGTTTTCATCAGTTCAAGCCTTCTTCGCGACGTTTCGGATTCTCTGATCCTTCCTCAGGCGAGCTCGAACTGTATCTGACTGGAATTCTTCACATCAGTCACTCAAAGCACCCATTAGTAGAGGGGCGTGGCCCCCATCACACCCAATCACCACTCTCAGCACTTTTTGGTGCGTCATTAATTAGTTTAGCACATTTATCTGTTTTAATTTTGGATCTTTTTGCATATTTCTGCTTGAAAATTTTGCATATTTCTGCGTAAAAAATTATAAACAGCCTAAGTAGTGAGCACTTTAGGGACCATTCTGGTCACCATGGGACATCTCCTGACAAGATCCCAAAGTGCAGAGACGTGGCACTGGCTGAGTTAGGGGCTCAAAAATTCCATAGCTTAGACAAAGTCCAACGCTAGGTTGTGCACTGGCACACACTTCAACTGCCCGCTCTGGGACTTGCCCAGACATGTCCCACGGCTCCCAAAATGATCCCCAAGGCCCACAGAGCTTAAAAATTGTTTGAAATTATTGCAAAAAATTCCAAAATTAGGGCTAGAAGCTCTAGGGCTGTTCCTCCTAGGTGTGTGTGCTCCCAGGGCTGTTCCTCCTAGGTGTGTGTGCTCTACTAATGTTAGGTTTAGGGTGTGGTGGGGTTCCACCACTCAAAAAACGAAATCTCAACATCTGTTTGGATGGAGAACATATCTTCTAAGTCCTCTAAAAATTCTGAAAACTATTTCTGTGGCTCTCTACATCACCTACACTCATGATGGAGGCCCGTTTTCATCAGTTCAAGCCTTCTTCGCGACGTTTCGGATTCTCTGATCCTTCCTCAGGCGAGCTCGAACTGTATCTGACTGGAATTCTTCACATCAGTCACTCAAAGCACCCATTAGTAGAGGGGCGTGGCCCCCATCACACCCAATCACCACTCTCAGCACTTTTTGGTGCGTCATTAATTAGTTTAGCACATTTATCTGTTTTAATTTTGGATCTTTTTGCATATTTCTGCTTGAAAATTTTGCATATTTCTGCGTAAAAAATTATAAACAGCCTAAGTAGTGAGCACTTTAGGGACCATTCTGGTCACCATGGGACATCTCCTGACAAGATCCCAAAGTGCAGAGACGTGGCACTGGCTGAGTTAGGGGCTCAAAAATTCCATAGCTTAGACAAAGTCCAACGCTAGGTTGTGCACTGGCACACACTTCAACTGCCCGCTCTGGGACTTGCCCAGACATGTCCCACGGCTCCCAAAATGATCCCCAAGGCCCACAGAGCTTAAAAATTGTTTGAAATTATTGCAAAAAATTCCAAAATTAGGGCTAGAAGCTCTAGGGCTGTTCCTCCTAGGTGTGTGTGCTCCCAGGGCTGTTCCTCCTAGGTGTGTGTGCTCTACTAATGTTAGGTTTAGGGTGTGGTGGGGTTCCACCACTCAAAAAACGAAATCTCAACATCTGTTTGGATGGAGAACATATCTTCTAAGTCCTCTAAAAATTCTGAAAACTATTTCTGTGGCTCTCTACATCACCTACACTCATGATGGAGGCCCGTTTTCATCAGTTCAAGCCTTCTTCGCGACGTTTCGGATTCTCTGATCCTTCCTCAGGCGAGCTCGAACTGTATCTGACTGGAATTCTTCACATCAGTCACTCAAAGCACCCATTAGTAGAGGGGCGTGGCCCCCATCACACCCAATCACCACTCTCAGCACTTTTTGGTGCGTCATTAATTAGTTTAGCACATTTATCTGTTTTAATTTTGGATCTTTTTGCATATTTCTGCTTGAAAATTTTGCATATTTCTGCGTAAAAAATTATAAACAGCCTAAGTAGTGAGCACTTTAGGGACCATTCTGGTCACCATGGGACATCTCCTGACAAGATCCCAAAGTGCAGAGACGTGGCACTGGCTGAGTTAGGGGCTCAAAAATTCCATAGCTTAGACAAAGTCCAACGCTAGGTTGTGCACTGGCACACACTTCAACTGCCCGCTCTGGGACTTGCCCAGACATGTCCCACGGCTCCCAAAATGATCCCCAAGGCCCACAGAGCTTAAAAATTGTTTGAAATTATTGCAAAAAATTCCAAAATTAGGGCTAGAAGCTCTAGGGCTGTTCCTCCTAGGTGTGTGTGCTCCCAGGGCTGTTCCTCCTAGGTGTGTGTGCTCTACTAATGTTAGGTTTAGGGTGTGGTGGGGTTCCACCACTCAAAAAACGAAATCTCAACATCTGTTTGGATGGAGAACATATCTTCTAAGTCCTCTAAAAATTCTGAAAACTATTTCTGTGGCTCTCTACATCACCTACACTCATGATGGAGGCCCGTTTTCATCAGTTCAAGCCTTCTTCGCGACGTTTCGGATTCTCTGATCCTTCCTCAGGCGAGCTCGAACTGTATCTGACTGGAATTCTTCACATCAGTCACTCAAAGCACCCATTAGTAGAGGGGCGTGGCCCCCATCACACCCAATCACCACTCTCAGCACTTTTTGGTGCGTCATTAATTAGTTTAGCACATTTATCTGTTTTAATTTTGGATCTTTTTGCATATTTCTGCTTGAAAATTTTGCATATTTCTGCGTAAAAAATTATAAACAGCCTAAGTAGTGAGCACTTTAGGGACCATTCTGGTCACCATGGGACATCTCCTGACAAGATCCCAAAGTGCAGAGACGTGGCACTGGCTGAGTTAGGGGCTCAAAAATTCCATAGCTTAGACAAAGTCCAACGCTAGGTTGTGCACTGGCACACACTTCAACTGCCCGCTCTGGGACTTGCCCAGACATGTCCCACGGCTCCCAAAATGATCCCCAAGGCCCACAGAGCTTAAAAATTGTTTGAAATTATTGCAAAAAATTCCAAAATTAGGGCTAGAAGCTCTAGGGCTGTTCCTCCTAGGTGTGTGTGCTCCCAGGGCTGTTCCTCCTAGGTGTGTGTGCTCTACTAATGTTAGGTTTAGGGTGTGGTGGGGTTCCACCACTCAAAAAACGAAATCTCAACATCTGTTTGGATGGAGAACATATCTTCTAAGTCCTCTAAAAATTCTGAAAACTATTTCTGTGGCTCTCTACATCACCTACACTCATGATGGAGGCCCGTTTTCATCAGTTCAAGCCTTCTTCGCGACGTTTCGGATTCTCTGATCCTTCCTCAGGCGAGCTCGAACTGTATCTGACTGGAATTCTTCACATCAGTCACTCAAAGCACCCATTAGTAGAGGGGCGTGGCCCCCATCACACCCAATCACCACTCTCAGCACTTTTTGGTGCGTCATTAATTAGTTTAGCACATTTATCTGTTTTAATTTTGGATCTTTTTGCATATTTCTGCTTGAAAATTTTGCATATTTCTGCGTAAAAAATTATAAACAGCCTAAGTAGTGAGCACTTTAGGGACCATTCTGGTCACCATGGGACATCTCCTGACAAGATCCCAAAGTGCAGAGACGTGGCACTGGCTGAGTTAGGGGCTCAAAAATTCCATAGCTTAGACAAAGTCCAACGCTAGGTTGTGCACTGGCACACACTTCAACTGCCCGCTCTGGGACTTGCCCAGACATGTCCCACGGCTCCCAAAATGATCCCCAAGGCCCACAGAGCTTAAAAATTGTTTGAAATTATTGCAAAAAATTCCAAAATTAGGGCTAGAAGCTCTAGGGCTGTTCCTCCTAGGTGTGTGTGCTCCCAGGGCTGTTCCTCCTAGGTGTGTGTGCTCTACTAATGTTAGGTTTAGGGTGTGGTGGGGTTCCACCACTCAAAAAACGAAATCTCAACATCTGTTTGGATGGAGAACATATCTTCTAAGTCCTCTAAAAATTCTGAAAACTATTTCTGTGGCTCTCTACATCACCTACACTCATGATGGAGGCCCGTTTTCATCAGTTCAAGCCTTCTTCGCGACGTTTCGGATTCTCTGATCCTTCCTCAGGCGAGCTCGAACTGTATCTGACTGGAATTCTTCACATCAGTCACTCAAAGCACCCATTAGTAGAGGGGCGTGGCCCCCATCACACCCAATCACCACTCTCAGCACTTTTTGGTGCGTCATTAATTAGTTTAGCACATTTATCTGTTTTAATTTTGGATCTTTTTGCATATTTCTGCTTGAAAATTTTGCATATTTCTGCGTAAAAAATTATAAACAGCCTAAGTAGTGAGCACTTTAGGGACCATTCTGGTCACCATGGGACATCTCCTGACAAGATCCCAAAGTGCAGAGACGTGGCACTGGCTGAGTTAGGGGCTCAAAAATTCCATAGCTTAGACAAAGTCCAACGCTAGGTTGTGCACTGGCACACACTTCAACTGCCCGCTCTGGGACTTGCCCAGACATGTCCCACGGCTCCCAAAATGATCCCCAAGGCCCACAGAGCTTAAAAATTGTTTGAAATTATTGCAAAAAATTCCAAAATTAGGGCTAGAAGCTCTAGGGCTGTTCCTCCTAGGTGTGTGTGCTCCCAGGGCTGTTCCTCCTAGGTGTGTGTGCTCTACTAATGTTAGGTTTAGGGTGTGGTGGGGTTCCACCACTCAAAAAACGAAATCTCAACATCTGTTTGGATGGAGAACATATCTTCTAAGTCCTCTAAAAATTCTGAAAACTATTTCTGTGGCTCTCTACATCACCTACACTCATGATGGAGGCCCGTTTTCATCAGTTCAAGCCTTCTTCGCGACGTTTCGGATTCTCTGATCCTTCCTCAGGCGAGCTCGAACTGTATCTGACTGGAATTCTTCACATCAGTCACTCAAAGCACCCATTAGTAGAGGGGCGTGGCCCCCATCACACCCAATCACCACTCTCAGCACTTTTTGGTGCGTCATTAATTAGTTTAGCACATTTATCTGTTTTAATTTTGGATCTTTTTGCATATTTCTGCTTGAAAATTTTGCATATTTCTGCGTAAAAAATTATAAACAGCCTAAGTAGTGAGCACTTTAGGGACCATTCTGGTCACCATGGGACATCTCCTGACAAGATCCCAAAGTGCAGAGACGTGGCACTGGCTGAGTTAGGGGCTCAAAAATTCCATAGCTTAGACAAAGTCCAACGCTAGGTTGTGCACTGGCACACACTTCAACTGCCCGCTCTGGGACTTGCCCAGACATGTCCCACGGCTCCCAAAATGATCCCCAAGGCCCACAGAGCTTAAAAATTGTTTGAAATTATTGCAAAAAATTCCAAAATTAGGGCTAGAAGCTCTAGGGCTGTTCCTCCTAGGTGTGTGTGCTCCCAGGGCTGTTCCTCCTAGGTGTGTGTGCTCTACTAATGTTAGGTTTAGGGTGTGGTGGGGTTCCACCACTCAAAAAACGAAATCTCAACATCTGTTTGGATGGAGAACATATCTTCTAAGTCCTCTAAAAATTCTGAAAACTATTTCTGTGGCTCTCTACATCACCTACACTCATGATGGAGGCCCGTTTTCATCAGTTCAAGCCTTCTTCGCGACGTTTCGGATTCTCTGATCCTTCCTCAGGCGAGCTCGAACTGTATCTGACTGGAATTCTTCACATCAGTCACTCAAAGCACCCATTAGTAGAGGGGCGTGGCCCCCATCACACCCAATCACCACTCTCAGCACTTTTTGGTGCGTCATTAATTAGTTTAGCACATTTATCTGTTTTAATTTTGGATCTTTTTGCATATTTCTGCTTGAAAATTTTGCATATTTCTGCGTAAAAAATTATAAACAGCCTAAGTAGTGAGCACTTTAGGGACCATTCTGGTCACCATGGGACATCTCCTGACAAGATCCCAAAGTGCAGAGACGTGGCACTGGCTGAGTTAGGGGCTCAAAAATTCCATAGCTTAGACAAAGTCCAACGCTAGGTTGTGCACTGGCACACACTTCAACTGCCCGCTCTGGGACTTGCCCAGACATGTCCCACGGCTCCCAAAATGATCCCCAAGGCCCACAGAGCTTAAAAATTGTTTGAAATTATTGCAAAAAATTCCAAAATTAGGGCTAGAAGCTCTAGGGCTGTTCCTCCTAGGTGTGTGTGCTCCCAGGGCTGTTCCTCCTAGGTGTGTGTGCTCTACTAATGTTAGGTTTAGGGTGTGGTGGGGTTCCACCACTCAAAAAACGAAATCTCAACATCTGTTTGGATGGAGAACATATCTTCTAAGTCCTCTAAAAATTCTGAAAACTATTTCTGTGGCTCTCTACATCACCTACACTCATGATGGAGGCCCGTTTTCATCAGTTCAAGCCTTCTTCGCGACGTTTCGGATTCTCTGATCCTTCCTCAGGCGAGCTCGAACTGTATCTGACTGGAATTCTTCACATCAGTCACTCAAAGCACCCATTAGTAGAGGGGCGTGGCCCCCATCACACCCAATCACCACTCTCAGCACTTTTTGGTGCGTCATTAATTAGTTTAGCACATTTATCTGTTTTAATTTTGGATCTTTTTGCATATTTCTGCTTGAAAATTTTGCATATTTCTGCGTAAAAAATTATAAACAGCCTAAGTAGTGAGCACTTTAGGGACCATTCTGGTCACCATGGGACATCTCCTGACAAGATCCCAAAGTGCAGAGACGTGGCACTGGCTGAGTTAGGGGCTCAAAAATTCCATAGCTTAGACAAAGTCCAACGCTAGGTTGTGCACTGG
>CM070009.1:50224854-50235312 GCA_036247105.1 Cirrhinus mrigala
TGCAGTTCAGTGTGTTTAAAATGCGATAAAAGTGTGTTTAATATGAGTTTTTCTGATGTAAAAGGGTTATGTGTGTTTATTTCAATTATGTATAATGTTTTGGAGGAGTTTACATCTCAGATGAAACTTTGTCGAATAATTATCGTCGTGCTCAATGTCTTGTATAGTGAGACTGACACGTGCTGCTGCTAGTGTAGCATTGTATAGTTGAATCGATAACACAGTGAGTTTACCCTTAATAAGAGTGAGTTGTTCATTTTTATGTTCTTTATTTCAGTTATGTCTGTCTGCAATGTCACCCGGTATATTAATACATATTGATGTATTTCTCAGGTATGTGATTTTCATATTACAGTTGTTCTGTTATCATGCAATTGTTATGTGTATCCGTAGTTCAGCAGAAAATGGTTAACGCTGCTGCGGTTATGTCTGTCTGCAATGTCACCCGGTATATTAATACATATTGATGTATTTCTCAGACCCGATCATCATTGCTGCGGAGAATAAAAGAACTGACAACCAGAGTCTTTGTGTGCGTCGTCCATTCAAAATTGGTGACAGCCGTATTAAACGACGTTGAGGACAACGGTCGTTACATTGGTGCCGTGACTCTGTGGATCGCCAGATCAGCTCGACGCAGATCGACCGTGGTTGCTGCTTATCAGTTTTATCTACACCTCGTTTGGATCATCAATTCTTTGGACAAAGACAGTAAACACATTACACAGCCTGAACTGAGTAACTGATAGTAATTTCACACAGTTTGAATACGGACTTGTGAAAACACTTACACTGACAATTGGAGTGTTGCTTCAGTGTTTTGGTATTTCCACTGTTTTTGTTTATACATATATTAATTTTCCTTACTGCTTGTAATTGTGGACATTTAACTGAAGAATGGCTGAAACAAATGATTGTGATGCTGATATGGATAGGACATTCATGGATGCCACTGGCTTTCCCAGAGGGAGGGGTGGTTGGTTCGTTGGTGCTTCTGGGGAAGATGTTTTTAGAGAAGGTGGCAGAAGGGGGGTGGGCCAGTCAAGGTCTCACGCTGACCACAGTGTGGGTCGTGGGTTTAATATGACTACATGCAATTCTCCTGTTGGGCATGCCCCTTCTGAGTATCCTTGTACATCGACTCCTAGCATTGAGAGGGATGCGATTAACCATCTCACTGATATGGTACACAGATCGGAGAATCAATAGTTTCAAAGTTGCTTTCAGCTGGCTTAGTAAATACGAGCAACAAAGGTCAGAGCGATTCGCTGGATTATACTCGTTTACAGACGAGCCCAGAACAGTCGGTGCCAATAACGGTACCACAAGTGTCAGTACATGTCAGGTCAGAACATGACACATTTCGTGGAGATAGATCTGACAAGTATTGTATTAAAGAGTGGATTGACAGGACCAAAGCTCATATAAGAAAGCAGAAATGTCCCATCTCAGAACAATCTGAGGAAATTATGAGCAGGCTTGCTGGAAAAGCAAAAGATGTAGTTAAGATTAGTCTGCGCAGTGATTGTGCGCTTGATGTAAAGCAGAATCCTGATCTGATCTACAATATTCTGCTACAGTATTTCAGTGAAACTTCATCATGTCTACCTCTTGCTGATTTCTATGCTACTCTTCCCAGAGCCGGAGAGAATCCGGTAGACTATTGGATTCGGATCAACAAGGCTGCTGATCTAGCAAATGATGGCCTTCGCAGACAAGGAAAGCCACTGACTGATATGTGTGAAGAGGTGACACGGATGTTTATCAAGCATTGTCCTGACCCAGGTTTGGCCAGTGTATTCAGGAGTAAACCTATTCATGAGTGGAGAGCTAAAGACATTCAGGGCAGGATTGATGACTATCAAAGAGAATACATGGGTCGTGCTGGTGCATGTGTAGAAAGCCACACTTCAGTAGTGCGTAATAAGGAGTGTATTGAGCATGATCGCCTTGTCAGCCTTCCGCAGTCTACTGCTCAGATTACATCGAGTTTTCCTTTGGTGGCAACTAAGCAGCCAGAACTTTCAGTGGAGCCCAGCACTGTTCAACATAAGACATGTTCTGCTCCAAAAATGTCTGCAGTCCGAACTCTGCCACAGAATACACAGCAACCCGAAACTCAAGTGCTGTCACGTATGATGGAAATGTTAGAGCAGCTACTGAATACAGTTCAGTCACGTGATGTTCCCACTCGCAGAGGCAGCTCAAGGTTGCAGCGTCGTTATGGCAGAAATGCATGTCGTGTATGTCATGACAATACTCACAGCACAGTAATGCACTGCATGACAGATAAGTTGTGTTTTGAATGCCTCTCACCTGGACATCTAAAACGTGACTGTCCGAAATTTTCATCTGCCCGTGACGATATGGAGGGAAACTAGGGGACCCGTATTTGGAGGGAGGCAGTACGGGTCATTCTTGTAACTCCCAGGTTATTACTGATTATGAGGATGTACGCCAATTGATTGAAGACAATGCTGATGAACTACATATGGTGTATCAGAACACCCATGTCATTGGGGGACACGACAGCCTCTTTTATACACCTGTGAGAATCGGAGAAAAAGTGACATTAGGAGCCATGTTGGCCAGTGGGTCGATGGCATGCACATTAAATGACACAGCTGAGATGAAACTGAGAAAAGCAGGTGTAATTGATTCAAACAGTGCGCTGTCAACTGATGTAGTCCTTGTTGGCTGTGGCGGATTGCATGTCAAGCCCAAATCTGTTTTCACTTTAACTATGGAAGTCTACGGCTTGAAAATGAGTGTGCCTACCTTGGTGGTTCCTGGCCAACATGATGAACTCATAATTGGAACTAATGTCATCAAACATGTCCTACGACATTTCAAGCAATGTGATGATTTCTGGAGAGCTGTGTCTGGCCCTACATCAAAGGATTCCGAATGTGAGAGATTTTTGTCCATGCTCGCCGGACTAAATCGCTGGAGAGGAAAGGATATGCCTGAGAAACTGGGAACAGTGAAATGTACTTCGGCTGTCTGTCTTGAGCCTGGTTGTGAATATTTGGTGTGGGGAAGATTATCGAAGTCAGCTGCAGCATCACCAGGCAGTGCTGTCATGACCGAGCCCACCACTTCTCGTTCTATTCCCAGAGGTGTGATGGTGGCCAGACTTGTCACTTCTTTTTGGAGTGACGGGTGGGTCCCTTTAAAAGTGATCAACACGTCAGGCAGAGTTGTGTTGCTGAGGCGTAATGCAAAACTGGCTGATCTGTATCCTTGCATTGCACTTGAGGACATTAACGACGTAGATACATGCAAGCCTCCACTTGTCAGTTGCCCCATGAATTTGTCTGATAGTGGGGACCTGGTCAACATCCCCAAGTAAAAGGTTGAAATCCATGGGACTGCATGATCTTGATGTAGAGTCATGTGATGTTTCTGACCAGTGCAGGCAGCGATTAGTCAGTTTGATCTTGACTTATGAGGACATCTTTTCAAGAAATCACCTTGATTGTGGAGAAGCCAAGGGCTTCGTCCATAGAATCCACCTTTCAGACCCCAGACCATTTCGACTTCCGTTCAGGCGAGTAGCTCCTAGCCAATATCACAAGCTGCGCCAAGTCCTGACAGAGATGGAAGAAAAAGAGATAATCCGTCGCTCCACAAGTGAGTACGCATCCCCACTTGTGTTAGTGTGGAAGAAAAATGGGGATCTTCGAGTTTGCACTGACTTCCGTTGGTTGAACAGAAGAACATTAAAAGACGCCCATCCTCTTCCACACCAGGCAGATTGCCTGGCGGCGCTTGGTGGAAATGCTCTGTTCAGTACGATGGACCTCACGTCAGGTTTTTATAACATGCCGCTGCATGAGGACGATCGTAAATTCACTGCCTTTACCACGCCAATGGGCCTATTTGAGTACAATAGGCTACCTCAAGGCCTTTGCAACAGCCCTGGTAGTTTTATGAGAATGATGAACAGTATTTTTGGCGATCAAAACTTTCTCAGCATTCTGTGCTATATAGACGATCTTATCGTCTTTGGCCCGAATGAACAAGTCGCACTTGACCGTTTAGAAATGGTGTTCGGACGGCTACGAGCCCATGGCCTGAAACTCGCTCCAAAAAAATGTCACCTCCTGAGAGCTTCAGTAAAGTTCCTGGGACATGTGATAAACAAGGATGGTGTGTCTACAGACTCGGATAAGGTAGAGTGCATTTCCAAGTTAAACAGCTCTGACCTGATGGAATCAGATGGGAAGACACCTTCTCAAAGGAGAATCAGATCATTTTTGGGAATGGTGAATTATTATCAACATTTCATTCCAAATTACTCTGTCAAAGCGAAACCACTCTTTGATCTTCTTCAAGGCCAGAAAAGTAGGGGACGAAAGAAAAAGACACAAAATGTGCCAGGGCAAAACAGGAAGTTGAGACCTGAGGATTGGACTCAAGCACAGCATGACGCAGTTGAGCAGCTGAAGACATCTCTGGTTGGGAGTGTTGTCTTAGCTCACCCAGATTTCTCACGTCATTTCATATTGGCAACAGATGCTTCCTTGGATGGCATCGGAGCGGTTTTGTCACAAGTCCAAGAGGGAGAGACTAGAGCAAGACCTGTTGCTTTTGCCAGCAAATCCCTTTCACGTTCACAGCGGAACTATCCAGCACACCGGCTGGAATTTCTAGCCCTGAAGTGGTCGATTTGCGATAAGTTTAGCCACTGGCTAAAGGGTCATAATTTCACAGTTTTAACAGACAACAATCCGCTTGCTCACATACTCACAAAGCCTAAGCTGGACTGTTGCGAACAGCGCTGGGTGGCCAAATTAGCCAGCTACAACTTTGATATAAAATATGTACCCGGTCCTCAGAATGTCATCGCTGACTCACTCAGCAGAGTTCCTTTCGTCAAGAGAGGGGTAACGCAAAGACTGCTTCAAGTGCCTTATGATACCGTGTTGACAGATATGAAAGGCATGTCTTCTGACTCTGTGCAGGATGCTTTCAGGTGGTCCTGTAACAAAAATCAGGAAAGAAGTGTTATTCAACAACAGACATGCACCGTCAATAATGATGTTGACATGGATTGTCTTTCTGTTGCAAGCTCAGAAGTTTCTGCTGTCTTCACGTCACAGGTGGACTGGGCGCTTGGTGCTGCCACACGAGCTATGGCGGTTGTGAATCACTTACCTCAGTTGGTTCCTCCTGGCCAGGATACACTGCCAGCATACTCTGCAGAGAACCTCCGTGACATGCAGATGAATGACAGAGTGTTGTCCAGGGTCATGTCTTACGTTGAGTGTCGCCAGAGACCCACAAGACGAGAAAGAGTAGGAGAGTCTGCTGCGGTCCTTCGCTACCTCAAACACTGGGATAAGTTGACTCTGAGGGATGGCATTCTCTACAGAGTGTCTCGAGATCAAGTGTCAAAGACAAGACGTTTCCAGTATGTAGTCCCAGTGTCATTGGAGGATGCAGTTTTACGGAGTGTTCATGATGACAGTGGCCATCAAGGGCAATTCAGAAGTGTTAGCCTAGCAAAGCAACGTTTTTTCTGGCTGAACATGGAACACAGAATACGAGATCATGTGCGACGCTGTCAACGCTGCATTGTGAGTAAAAGTGCTGACCCCTCTGGCAGAGCTCCTTTGGAGAACATCTCATCTACCAGACCCCTAGAGCTGGTCTGTATTGATTTTTGGTCGGCAGAGGATGCTAATAACAAGTCTGTTGATGTCTTAGTTGTAACCGACCATTTTACAAGGCTTGCACAGGCTTTTGTTTGCCGAGACCAATCTGCCAGACAGGTCGCCAGAGTCCTGTGGGATAGATATTTCTGTATATATGGCCTTCCGGAACGTATCCACAGTGACCAAGGTGCAAGTTTTGAGAGTCGGCTTATCCGTGAACTTCTCAGGGTTTCAGGGGTAGAGAAATCACACACCACCCCTTACCACCCAATGGGAAATGGCAGTGTGGAACGTTTTAATAGGACGCTGGGCAACATGATCCGAGCTCTCTCTCCAGATGTCAAGAGAGATTGGCCAAGGCGTTTGCAAACGTTGACTTTCCTTTATAATTGCACAACACACGAGTCAACAGGCTATGCACCCTTTTATTTGATGTTTGGAAGGGTGCCACGCCTTCCAGTTGACATTCTCTTCCGTTCAGTCTTGAATGATCAGAACGTGGTCAGCTATGACAAGTTTGTGGACACGCTCATTAAAGATCTGAAAGAGGCGATGGTGATTGCACAGGAGCATGCCACCAAAGAACAGAAGAGGCAAGCAGCTCTGTATAACCATCGAGTGAAGGGGCTCACCATCGACGTGGGTGACCACGTGTTGTTGGCGAATAAGGCCGAGAGGGGAAAAAGAAAAATTGCTGACCGGTGGGAGTCCACAGTCTACACTGTGGTGGACCGCAAGCCTCAGACTCACACTTACAGAATTCAGAACCCTGCCACTGGTCAAGAGAAGGTGGTTCATCGAAACCTCCTGTTGCTGGTTGATTTTCTGCCCATGCCTGAGGAGATCTCTGTAGCTTGCCCAGTTTCCATTGTGAGTGACCCCTGTGGCAACATGCCTTCAAGTTCATCATCAAGTCTGAAAGGCAGTCCAGTGATAAGTGAAGTCTCACCGACACACATGGCTGATGACATTTCCTGTGAGAATGTTCCTCTGAGCAGACATGTGAATGACGATACTGATAGAACATTGAGTTGGGTTTCTCACTTACCTGATGTGAGTCAAGAACCAGCTTCAACTGTAGTCTCAGGTGACGTAACAGTTAACCCAACACCTCACACTGCTCCAACAATGTCTTTTGATGGTGTATCTGTGGGGCCAGTAGACATGACAGCGGATGTGACTGGCACTAATGACGAACACCATTCAGATTCAGCAAGTATGGAGTCTGCAAGCACTGTCACACCGGCACGAGCACACTTACAGTCCACTTCACATTCCAGTGTGACTCCGACTACACATGTGCCATTAGACTCTGGCTCCACCAGACAGGTCAGATCACGTTTTGGCCGTGTTATTAAACCTGTTGATAGGTTAATACAGACAATGTCAGGCCAGGCTGTGATTCAAGATGCAAAACGTAATGTTGAGGCTGCTTGCAAGTCTATGTTTCGTGCCTTTGTTAATTAAAAAAGTAAACATCCTTTTAGGGAACATCTAAGACTTCTCCTAGTTAGTCTGGACTGTTTTAAAGTCCATGGTTTGTGTTCAAGTAACATACCTGAGGATGAAGGGTACCTTGGTTGACCATTGGGGGGGGACCCTTTAATTTACACAATTATGTATTTATTTATTTATTTATTTTATTTTTTTTGTTGTTGTTGTTGTTGTTTTTGTTTTATTTGTGTATTCTGAGAACGTAAGAAGAATACTGTGGAATGTATGCAGACATTCTGCAGTCGACTGTCGATGTGGGAGCTTAGCGCTACTCCCTTGTCACTTGATCCTTATGGGATAATTTTCATATTTACTGTCCTTTTATGGGAGATTCTTCTTTGATGTGAAGTGTTGATCACATATCACTGCTTTTCTAAACTTTCGGTTTTGCCTAAATTTCATGTAATTCTGTGGGGGTGAATGTAACGGAGTTAAAAAGAACATTAATACTAACGATATTCATTGTATTAAATTTCATGAAATTAGAAGGGTGAGCTAAGTCAAATGGTGTTTTGGTGCCCTCTAGTGGTCAATATATTGCAGACGTTATCGTTATTTTGTCCATTTTCGCTTACCGTAGTTCAGCAGAAAATGGTTAACGCTGCTGCGGGTAAGCGTGGTTTTCCTCTCTGCAGTTCAGTGTGTTTAAAATGCGATAAAAGTGTGTTTAATATGAGTTTTTCTGATGTAAAAGGGTTATGTGTGTTTATTTCAATTATGTATAATGTTTTGGAGGAGTTTACATCTCAGATGAAACTTTGTCGAATAATTATCGTCGTGCTCAATGTCTTGTATAGTGAGACTGACACGTGCTGCTGCTAGTGTAGCATTGTATAGTTGAATCGATAACACACAGTGAGTTTACCCTTAATAAGAGTGAGTTGTTCATTTTTATGTTCTTTATTTCAGTTATGTCTGTCTGCAATGTCACCCGGTATATTAATACATATTGATGTATTTCTCAGGTATGTGATTTTCATATTACAGTTGTTCTGTTATCATGCAATTGTTATGTGTATCCGTAGTTCAGCAGAAAATGGTTAACGCTGCTGCGGTTATGTCTGTCTGCAATGTCACCCGGTATATTAATACATATTGATGTATTTCTCAGACCCCATCATCATTGCTGCGGAGAATAAAAGAACTGACAACCAGAGTCGTTGTGTGCGTCGTCCATTCAAAATTGGTGACAGCCGTATTAAACGACGTTGAGGACAACGGTCGTTACACAAGGCACCGAACCCCCAACTGCTCCCGGGGCACCGCAGCGATAGCAGTATGGTTGCCCACTGCTCCAGGTGTGTGCACGTGTTGTTCACTACTCACTACTATGTGTGTGTGCACTTGGATGGGTTAAATGCAGAGCACAAATTCCAAGTATGGGTCACTGTACTTGGCCTCACGTCACATCCTTTCCTTTTCCTTTCCTTTTTTTTTTTTTTTTTTTTTTCTTTGAAGGGAAACTAACCAAAGTGAAGTGTGCTTAGCTTGTATTATTAAGATATTGTGGACTGCAGAACATGCATTTTAAGTTTCAAAGTTTACTCTGTAAAACACTATTGAATGCTATTCATTTTTATTTGCTGATATAATGTTTTAAAATGAACTTTATATTTTATCAAAACACTATTTACACTGTTTTAAATTGTTCAAGTATTATTCTGAGGGAGTCCTTCATATAAACTAGGTGTATTCTATAGTTATTTATTTTTATTTATTTATTTTCCCATGAAGCTTGCAAACAGTTTTATGCCAAGGTAAATGCATTCTTCTGAAAAGGATGTCTGGATACACTTTAGAATTAAAGTGTTGATTCATTAATATGTGCTTTATAATTACTAATAAACAGTCGAAATGCTAGAAATATGAATGCTAATAAGTTATTAGTGAGAGTTGGTCTCTAAAGTGTTACCAGTAGTGTTAATGATGCTCTGTAATTTGCATTTTTGCCAATTGAAAAAACGGAGTTGTGATTACTTAAGAGTTCAAGTTGAAAACATGAAAAGTCTAATAGAACAAACAAGAATAAAATAAGTTCAAAATGCTTAAGTCTGATGCAAATAGTTGCCTCAATTTTATTGAGTAAAATGGGCACAGCATTTTTTACAGTGTGCTGGAGACTGTATAGCTTTATGAAATCATCTGTTTAAATGGTAAACAACCACACAATAACAACCCTTAATGACTGATTTAATCACCCTGAATGAATTCACACTAAAAGTATTTATAAATGGATTTACCGTCAGTAAAACGAATCACACAGAGGAAAAGACAGAAACACTCCCTCATGACTAATTGTCTGAACCCACTCACTGATGGACTTAAACACACTTCACTTGATCAGCAAGTGTTAGTCTTTATTCTGTGCTGCTTGTTTTCTCTTTTGTCTTCAGGAACTTCTTGACATTTCCTCCTCTTAATGATCATTTTCTTTCTGAAATTCTTTATATCCGGGTTTCTCATGTCACTACCAGTGTTGGGGGTGACGTATTACAAGTAACGTGAGTTGCGTAATCAGGTTCTTTTTTTTAATAACTAGTAAAGTAATGCATTACTTTTTAATTTACAAGAAAATATCTGAGTTACTTTTTTAAATAAGTAACGCCAGTTACTTTGTTTTCCCATTTAATGACTGACAGCTCTCCTTTCTGCATGTTGTGTGATTGTGCAAGTGATTAGCGTGATGCAATATTTGATGAACAAAGTGCTTGACGTAGTTGACATTCAAAGACAATGCTGACTTCCTTATTATTAATGGTTTGTGTTTTTGTGTTGGTAAGTGGTTGTGGTTGGTGTGTGTATGTGTGTGAGATTGTGTGAATGTGTGTTTAAGGTATACCCTGTGTTATGGGCAGAGCTGGGTAGTAACTGATTACATGTAATCTGGATTATGTAATCAGATTCCAAAAATGAAGTACCTGTATTCAGAGTAAGTTACATTTTAAAATACTTGAGATCAGACTACAGTTACTTTTTTATTGATTACATGATTACATATTCACACAATAGCAATAAATTATTCATCATTTATTGATTCTCTCTAATTCCTTTTTTTCATCTTTTAAATGTGCCTTTCTAAAATAGTCTACCGCTTGTATCCAGTTTTGTGGACATTCACACATAGATTAGTCATTAGTCAGGTGGTGACACGACATTTGATGAATGGATTCACAAAAATCATTTCAGGTTTAGGAAGTGTTTCAGCATTGTATCAGCTACTGATGAACACATTAATTTTCATTTGAATTATCACTCAGGTTATTTAACCATGTATTATTATGTATTATTGAAAGGATATTGTATA
>CM070010.1:0-94001 GCA_036247105.1 Cirrhinus mrigala
CCGGCCCAATCGGCCCAAAGGTGGCGTACAGCGCAAAAAACTAACTTTTTTTCGGCATTTTTTGGCGTAGTCGTACAATTTTTTGTCGTTTAGACTCAAAAATTTACATCGTTTTGCGATCCTTTGGGTCAATTACGCACAAAATTGCAGCGCAGATTTTTGGTACGAAGCCCGGTTTCTTCCCGCAACATATGGAACGAATGGGTGAAACTATTTTTGCGAATTAGTTCTAGGTTTTTGCCCGATCGGAATCCAACCTGTGCAGAAATGTTCTTTCTGGACACTGAATTAATAATTTCAAAAAAAAAGTTGTGTGGAAATTTTGATCAACGGTCGAATAGGGAATGCCAAACGTTTATATGCTAACGTTAGCAAATTTTACATATGGCTTAACTTTTGAAGGAATGAAGATATCTTCACCAAACTCGGTACCAAATGTGTAAAGCTCAATCAATTGGTTCACATAACAATAAATTGCACAGCTCTGACTTGGTGGCGTATACGCATGAAAAAAAATGAAAATGATATACCTATGCAAATCGTTGTACGATGACTGAAAATTGGTATGCAGTGTCTTCGTCCAAATGTGCATAAGGGTTTTCTTATGAGGACATTTGGCGTATCTCATAAAAACATGGGCATTGGCCAATGAAGTTTTGTGACCCATTAGGACAAGGTTAACGAAGGTCAATCGGGAATGAAACTTCACTGGGCATGTTGGGACTCCTGACCTAAAGGTCTGTAAGAATTTTGAAAGAAAAATCGGCCTAGTCTGGGCTAAACGAGTTTTTTTTGGTCTGTAATCAGTGGTGTTTCACCCCACATCACACACTATGCATGACCATTTATAGATCGCCTCAAGATGAAACAACTTTGTCAAGAACCATGCTGTCAATCAAAATCTGTTCATTAAATATTACAAATATGTGAGAAAACCTACTTTTGCGAACTAGGTCCTAGGTTTTTTGCTCAATCTCGATCAAACAATGCAAGACAATTTCTTGGGCTCTCCTTCAGCTCAATAATTATCAAACAAAAAATGTTGAAATTTTGTCTTTCGGTTTTCGCTATAAACTGGTTAATTTACAAAAGGGGTGTGGCCACATATACCCAACAGACCTAATAAAAACCCAAAACCGAAAACTCAAAACTTTACGAAAACGAAAATTGGTGAAAACATGTGTCAGATGATTCTTAACAAGCATGCAAAGTTTCATGGAGATCAGAGCATAGGTGGCGCTATAACAGCTAAAAAGGCTTCAAAAACAAAATTTCTATGGTAATTGGCCTCAGATTGTTAAAAAATGCTCATCTATTCACACAAACACAAGATCTTACACTTACATTTGTATGATATATCCCCTCATTCTGAGCAACTTTGCATACCACCTAAAAGGCCTTAATGCTCAAACCCCGGTAATTGCTGCTTGCAGCTATATTTATTATTATTAGGGCCCGAGCACCGATGGTGTGAGGACCCTATTGTAATTGCTCCGTTTATTATTATTATTATTATTATTATTAGGGCCCGAGCACCGATGGTGTGAGGACCCTATTGAAATTGCTCTGTTTATTATTATTATTATTATTATTATTATTATTATTATTATTATTATTATTAGGGCCCGAGCACCGATGGTGTGAGGACCCTATTGGAATTGCTCCGTTTATTATTATTATTATTATTAGGGCCCGAGCACCGATGGTGTGAGGACCCTATTGGAATTGCTCCGTTTATTATTCTTCTTCTTCTTCTTCTTCTTCTTCTTCTTCTCCAAAATGAATCGCAATTTTGAGGGCCTAAACATGCCCGAAAACTCACCAAATTTTGCACACGCATCAGACCTGGCGAAAATTTACGTCTGATAAAGGTTTCAGAAGTGGGTGTGGTAAATTGGCTCGACAGCGCCACCTATACTCTTTCAGCGGAGTGCGCCTCGAGCTACGTTTCAAGTACATTTACGAAACTCGGTACACACATGTAACACACCAATACCTACAAAAAAGTCTCTTGAGGCAAAATCCGAAACCCAACAGGAAGTCGGATATTTTTAATTTTTCCAGCAAATTTTGTCTCATTTTTGCCATTTCCAGGCGTCGTACTTGAACGAACTCCTCCTAGAGATTTATTCAGATCAACACCAAATTTGGTCAGTCTAATCTAAAGCCCTTTGTGACGTTAAATTGCGAAGATCTAGAGTTTTCGTTGGAGGGCGTGTCCGTGGCGGCCTGTCAAATTTCGATGATTCGCCATGAAAAAGGAAGTTGTTATAACTCAGCCATACAATGTCTGATCTGCCCCAAACTTCACATGTTTGATAAGAGTCTGGTCCTGAACACATACCCATGATCATATTCAGTCATAGTCATAGCGCCACCTGCTGGTAACAGGAAGTGACATGTTTTACGCTGTGAGAAACTCTTCCTACAGATTTCATGAAATCAACATTATATTTGGTCAGTCTAATGTAAAGACCTTTGCGATGTTAAATTGTGAAGATCTTGAGTTTTCGTTGAAGGGCGTGTCCGTGGCAGCCTGACAAAGTTTGATGTTTCGCCATGGTAATAGAAGTTGTTATAACTCAGCCATACAATGTCTGATCTGCCCCAAACTTCACATGTTTGATAAGAGTCCTGACCTGAACACATCTGAAGGCCAATATTCTATTATAATCATAGCGCCACCTGCTGGCAACAGGAAATGGCTTGTTTTACACTAACTTAAACATGCAATGTCTGATCTGCCACAAACTTCACATGTTTGGTAAGAGTACTGGTCTGAAGACATCTAAAGACCAATATTCAGATATAATCATAGCGCCACCTGTTGGCAGCAGCATATGTCATGTCTTACACTAGCTCAAGCATACTATGTTCAATCTGCACCAAAGTTCGTATCTTTGATAAAAGTGTACGCCTGAACAGATCTATGTTCCAATATTCAGTTATAGGCATAGCGCCACCAGCTGGCAGCAGGAAGTTTGGCACATCTTAATGACTTTGACAGATTCCTCCTAAATTTACTATGTGAAAAGCATAGTGCCCACCATTCGCCTCCGGTCGGCGGTGAGCCCGGGTGCGAGGTCCCGTTCATCGCTGCTTGCAGCTTTAATTAGGGCCCGAGCACCGATGGTGTGAGGACCCTATTGGAATTGCTCCGTTTATTATTATTATTATTATTATTATTATTATTATTATTATTATTATTATTCTCCAAAATGAATCGCATATTTGAGGGCCTAAACATGCCCGAAAACTCACGAAACTTTGCACACGCATCAGAACTGGCGAAAATTTACGTCTGATATGGGTCTCAGAAGTGGGTGTGGTGAATTGGCTCGACAGCGCCACCTATACACTTTCAGCGGAGTGCGCCTCGAGCTACGTTTCAAGTACATTTATGAAACTCGGTACACACATGTAACACACCAATACCTACAAAAAAGTCTCTTGAGGCAAAATCCGAAACCCAACAGGAAGTCGGATATTTTTAATTTTTCCAGCAAATTTTGTCTCATTTTTGCCATTTCCAGGCGTCGTACTTGAACGAACTCCTCCTAGAGATTTATTCGGATCAACACCAAATTTGGTCAGTCTAATCTAAAGCCCTTTGTGACGTTAAATTGCGAAGATCTAGAGTTTTCGTTGGAGGGCGTGTCCGTGGCGGCCTGTCAAATTTCGATGATTCGCCATGAAAAAGGAAGTTGTTATAACTCAGCCATACAATGTCTGATCTGCCCCAAACTTCACATGTTTGATAAGAGTCTGGTCCTGAACACATACCCATGATCATATTCAGTCATAGTCATAGCGCCACCTGCTGGTAACAGGAAGTGACATGTTTTACGCTGTGAGAAACTCCTCCTACAGATTTCATGAAATCAACATTATATTTGGTCAGTCTAATGTAAAGACCTTTGCGATGTTAAATTGTGAAGATCTTGAGTTTTCGTTGAAGGGCGTGTCCGTGGCAGCCTGACAAAGTTTGATGTTTCGCCATGGTAATAGAAGTTGTTATAACTCAGCCATACAATGTCTGATCTACCCCAAACTTCACATGTTTGATAAGAGTCCTGACCTGAACACATCTGAAGGCCAATATTCTATTATAATCATAGCGCCACCTGCTGGCAACAGGAAATGGCTTGTTTTACACTAACTTAAACATGCAATGTCTGATCTGCCACAAACTTCACATGTTTGGTAAGAGTACTGGTCTGAAGACATCTAAAGACCAATATTCAGATATAATCATAGCGCCACCTGTTGGCAGCAGCATATGTCATGTCTTACACTAGCTCAAGCATACTATGTTCAATCTGCACCAAAGTTCGTATCTTTGATAAAAGTGTACGCCTGAACAGATCTACGTTCCAATATTCAGTTATAGGCATAGCGCCACCAGCTGGCAGCAGGAAGTTTGGCACATCTTAATGACTTTGACAGATTCCTCCTAAATTTACTATGTGAAAAGCATAGTGCCCACCATTCGCCTCCGGTCGGCGGTGAGCCCGGGTGCGAGGGCCCGTTCATCGCTGCTTGCAGCTTTAATTAGGGCCCGAGCACCGATGGTGTGAGGACCCTATTGGAATTGCTCCGTTTATTATTATTATTATTATTATTATTATTATTATTATTATTATTATTATTATTATTATTCTCCAAAATGAATCGCATTTTTGAGGGCCTAAACATGCCCGAAAACTCACGAAACTTTGCACACGCATCAGAACTGGCAAAAATTTACGTCTGATATGGGTCTCAGAAGTGGGTGTGGTGAATTGGCTCGACAGCGCCACCTATACACTTTCAGCGGAGTGCGCCTCGAGCTACGTTTCAAGTACATTTATGAAACTCGGTACACACATGTAACACACCAATACCTACAAAAAAGTCTCTTGAGGCAAAATCCGAAACCCAACAGGAAGTCGGATATTTTTAATTTTTCCAGCAAATTTTGTCTCATTTTTGCCATTTCCAGGCGTCGTACTTGAACGAACTCCTCCTAGAGATTTATTCAGATCAACACCAAATTTGGTCAGTCTAATCTAAAGCCCTTTGTGACGTTAAATTGCGAAGATCTAGAGTTTTCGTTGGAGGGCGTGTCCGTGGCGGCCTGTCAAATTTCGATGATTCGCCATGAAAAAGGAAGTTGTTATAACTCAGCCATACAATGTCTGATCTGCCCCAAACTTCACATGTTTGATAAGAGTCTGGTCCTGAACACATACCCATGATCATATTCAGTCATAGTCATAGCGCCACCTGCTGGTAACAGGAAGTGACATGTTTTACGCTGTGAGAAACTCTTCCTACAGATTTCATGAAATCAACATTATATTTGGTCAGTCTAATGTAAAGACCTTTGCGATGTTAAATTGTGAAGATCTTGAGTTTTCGTTGAAGGGCGTGTCCGTGGCAGCCTGACAAAGTTTGATGTTTCGCCATGGTAATAGAAGTTGTTATAACTCAGCCATACAATGTCTGATCTGCCCCAAACTTCACATGTTTGATAAGAGTCCTGACCTGAACACATCTGAAGGCCAATATTCTATTATAATCATAGCGCCACCTGCTGGCAACAGGAAATGGCTTGTTTTACACTAACTTAAACATGCAATGTCTGATCTGCCACAAACTTCACATGTTTGGTAAGAGTACTGGTCTGAAGACATCTAAAGACCAATATTCAGATATAATCATAGCGCCACCTGTTGGCAGCAGCATATGTCATGTCTTACACTAGCTCAAGCATACTATGTTCAATCTGCACCAAAGTTCGTATCTTTGATAAAAGTGTACGCCTGAACAGATCTACGTTCCAATATTCAGTTATAGGCATAGCGCCACCAGCTGGCAGCAGGAAGTTTGGCACATCTTAATGACTTTGACAGATTCCTCCTAAATTTACTATGTGAAAAGCATAGTGCCCACCATTCGCCTCCGGTCGGCGGTGAGCCCGGGTGCGAGGGCCCGTTCATCGCTGCTTGCAGCTTTAATTAGGGCCCGAGCACCGATGGTGTGAGGACCCTATTGGAATTGCTCCGTTTATTATTATTATTATTATTATTATTATTATTATTCTTCTCCAAAATGAATCGCATTTTTGAGGGCCTAAACATGCCCGAAAACTCACGAAACTTTGCACACACATCAGAACTGGCGAAAATTTACGTCTGATATGGGTCTCAGAAGTGGGTGTGGCAAAATGGCTCGATAGCGCCACCTATACACATTCAGCGGAGTGCGCCTCGAGCTACGTTTCAAGTACATTTACGAAACTCGGTACACACATGTAACACACCAATATCTACAAAAAAGTCTCTTGAGGCAAAATCCGAAACCCAACAGGAAGTCGGATATTTTTAATTTTTCCAGCAAATTTTGTCTCATTTTTGCCATTTCCAGGCGTCGTACTTGAACGAACTCCTCCTAGAGATTTATTCGGATCAACACCAAATTTGGTCAGTCTAATCTAAAGCCCTTTGTGACGTTAAATTGCGAAGATCTAGAGTTTTCGTTGGAGGGCGTGTCCGTGGCGGCCTGTCAAATTTCGATGATTCGCCATGAAAAAGGAAGTTGTTATAACTCAGCCATACAATGTCTGATCTGCCCCAAACTTCACATGTTTGATAAGAGTCTGGTCCTGAACACATACCCATGATCATATTCAGTCATAGTCATAGCGCCACCTGCTGGTAACAGGAAGTGACATGTTTTACGCTGTGAGAAACTCCTCCTACAGATTTCATGAAATCAACATTATATTTGGTCAGTCTAATGTAAAGACCTTTGCGATGTTAAATTGTGAAGATCTTGAGTTTTCGTTGAAGGGCGTGTCCGTGGCAGCCTGACAAAGTTTGATGTTTCGCCATGGTAATAGAAGTTGTTATAACTCAGCCATACAATGTCTGATCTGCCCCAAACTTCACATGTTTGATAAGAGTCCTGACCTGAACACATCTGAAGGCCAATATTCTATTATAATCATAGCGCCACCTGCTGGCAACAGGAAATGGCTTGTTTTACACTAACTAAAACATGCAATGTCTGATCTGCCACAAACTTCACATGTTTGGTAAGAGTACTGGTCTGAAGACATCTAAAGACCAATATTCAGATATAATCATAGCGCCACCTGTTGGCAGCAGCATATGTCATGTCTTACACTAGCTCAAGCATACTATGTTCAATCTGCACCAAAGTTCGTATCTTTGATAAAAGTGTACGCCTGAACAGATCTACGTTCCAATATTCAGTTATTGATATAGCGCCACCAGCTGGCAGCAGGAAGTTTGGCACATATTAATGACTTTGACATATTCCTCCTAAATTTACTATGTGAAAAGCATAGTGCCCACCATTCGCCACCGATCGGCGGTGATCCCGGGTGCGAGGGCCCGTTCATCGCTGCTTGCAGCTTTAATTATTATTATTATTCTTCTCCAAAATGAATCGCATTTTTGAGGGCCTAAACATGCCCGAAAACTCACGAAACTTTGCACACGCATCAGAACTGGCGAAAATTTACGTCTGATATGGGTCTCAGAAGTGGGTGTGGTGAATTGGCTCGACAGCGCCACCTATACACTTTCAGCGGAGTGCGCCTCGAGCTACGTTTCACGTACATGTATGAAAATTGGTACACACATGTAACACACCAATACCTACAAAAAAGTCTCCAGGTACGAAATCCAAATCCCAACAGGAAGTAAGTTATTTTAATTTTTCCCGGAAAATTTTGAGTCATTTTTGCCATTTCCAGGTGTCATAGTTGAACGAACTCCTCCTAGAGATTTATTCAGATCAACACCAAATTTGGTCAGTCTAATCTAAAGGCCCATGTGACGTTAAATTGCGAAGATCTAGAGTTTTCGTTGGAGGGCGTGTCCGTGGCGGCCTGTCAAATTTCGATGATTCGCCATGAAAAAGGAAGTTGTTATAACTCAGCCATACAAAGTCT
The DNA here is from genome assembly GCA_036247105.1 of Cirrhinus mrigala. Classification (NCBI taxonomy): domain Eukaryota; kingdom Metazoa; phylum Chordata; class Actinopteri; order Cypriniformes; family Cyprinidae; genus Cirrhinus; species Cirrhinus mrigala. The sequence goes on from CM070010.1 coordinate 7,964, forward strand.
GATCTGCCCCAAAGTTCACATGTTTGATAAGAGTCTGGTCCTGAACACATACCCATAGTCAAATTCAGTTTTAGTCATAGCGCCACCTATTGGCAACAGGAAGTGACATGTTGCACTCTGCAGTGAACTCCACCTAGAGATTTATTCAGATCAACACCAAATTTGGTCAGTCTACTCTAAAGGCCTTTGCCATGATAAATTGTGAAGATCTTGAGTTTTCGTTAAAGGGCGTGTCCATGGCGGCTTGACAAAGTTCGATGTTTTGCCATCGGAATAGAAGCTGTTATAGCTCAGCCATAAAATGTCCGATCTGCCCCAAACTTCACATGTTCGATAAGAGTCCTGGCCTGAACACATCTAGAGGCCGATATTCAGTTATTATCATAGCGCCACCTGTTGGGAACAGGAAATGACTTATTTTACACTAACTTAAACATGCAATGTCTGATCTGCACCAAACTTCATATGTTTGGTAAGAGTACTTGCCTGAAGACATCTAAAAGCCAATATTCAGTTATAATCATAGCGCCACCTGTTGGCAACAGGAAATGACTTATTTTACACTAACTTAAACATGCAATGTCTGATCTGCACCAAACTTCACATGTTTGGTAAGAGTACTGGCCTGAAGACATCTAAAGACCAATATTCAGTTATAATCATAGCGCCACCTGTTGGCAGCAGGATATGTAATGTCTTACACTAACTCAAGCATGCCATGTTCAATATGCACCAAAGTTCATATATTTGACAAAAGTGCTGGCCTGAACTCATCTACATGCCAATATTCAGTTATTGATATAGCGCCACCAGCTGGCAGCAGGAAGTTTGGCACATATAAATGACTTTGACATATTCCTCCTAAATTTACTATGTGAAAAGCATAGTGCCAACCATTCGCCACCGATCGGTGGTGAGCCCGGGTGCGAGGGCCCTTTCATCGCTGCTTGCAGCTTTAATTATTATTATTATTATTCTTCTCCAAAATGAATCGCATTTTTGAGGGCCTAAACATGCCCGAAAACTCACAAAACTTTGCACACGCATCAGAACTGGCGAAAATTTATGTCTGATATGGGTCTCAGAAGTGGGTGTGGCAAAATGGCTCGATAGCGCCACCTATACACATTCAGCGGAGTGCGCCTCGAGCTACATTTCAAGTACATTTACGAAACTCGGTACACACATGTAACACACCAATACCTACAAAAAAGTCTCTTGAGGGAAAATCCGAAACCCAACAGGAAGTCGGACATTTTTAATTTTTCCAGCAAATTTTGTCTCATTTTTGCCATTTCCAGGCGTCGTACTTGAACGAACTCCTCCTAGAGATTTATTCAGATCAACACCAAATTTGGTCAGTCTAATCTAAAGCCCTTTGTGACGTTAAATTGCGAAGATCTAGAGTTTTCGTTGGAGGGCGTGTCCGTGGCGGCCTGTCAAATTTCGATGATTCGCCATGAAAAAGGAAGTTGTTATAACTCAGCCATACAATGTCTGATCTGCCCCAAACTTCACATGTTTGATAAGAGTCCTGACCTGAACACATCTGAAGGCCAATATTCTATTATAATCATAGCGCCACCTGCTGGCAACAGGAAATGGCTTGTTTTACACTAACTTAAACATGCAATGTCTGATCTGCCACAAACTTCACATGTTTGGTAAGAGTACTGGTCTGAAGACATCTAAAGACCAATATTCAGATATAATCATAGCGCCACCTGTTGGCAGCAGCATATGTCATGTCTTACACTAGCTCAAGCATACTATGTTCAATCTGCACCAAAGTTCGTATCTTTGATAAAAGTGTACGCCTGAACAGATCTACGTTCCAATAATCAGTTATAGGCATAGCGCCACCAGCTGGCAGCAGGAAGTTTGGCACATCTTAATGACTTTGACAGATTCCTCCTAAATTTACTATGTGAAAAGCATAGTGCCCACCATTCGCCTCCGGTCGGCGGTGAGCCCGGGTGCGAGGGCCCGTTCATCGCTGCTTGCAGCTTTAATTAGGGCCCGAGCACCGATGGTGTGAGGACCCTATTGGAATTGCTCCGTTTATTATTATTATTATTATTATTATTATTATTATTATTATTATTATTATTCTCCAAAATGAATCGCATTTTTGAGGGCCTAAACATGCCAGAAAACTCACGAAACTTTGCACACACATCAGAACTGGTGAAAATTTACGTCTGATATGGGTCTCAGAAGTGGGTGTGGCAAAATGGCTCGATAGCGCCACCTATACACATTCAGCGGAGTGCGCCTCGAGCTACGTTTCAAGTACATTTACGAAACTCGGTACACAAATGTAACACACCAATACCTACAAAAAAGTCTCTTGAGGCAAAATCCGAAACCCAACAGGAAGTCGGATATTTTTAATTTTTCCAGCAAATTTTGTCTCATTTTTGCCATTTCCAGGCGTCGTACTTGAACGAACTCCTCCTAGAGATTTATTCAGATCAACACCAAATTTGGTCAGTCTAATCTAAAGCCCTTTGTGACGTTAAATTGCGAAGATCTAGAGTTTTCGTTGGAGGGCGTGTCCGTGGCGGCCTGTCAAATTTCGATGATTCGCCATGAAAAAGGAAGTTGTTATAACTCAGCCATACAATGTCTGATCTGCCCCAAACTTCACGTGTTTGATAAGAGTCTGGTCCTGAACACATACCCATGATCATATTCAGTCATAGTCATAGCGCCACCTGCTGGTAACAGGAAGTGACATGTTTTACGCTGTGAGAAACTCCTCCTACAGATTTCATGAAATCAACATTATATTTGGTCAGTCTAATGTAAAGACCTTTGCGATGTTAAATTGTGAAGATCTTGAGTTTTCGTTGAAGGGCGTGTCCGTGGCAGCCTGACAAAGTTTGATGTTTCGCCATGGTAGTAGAAGTTGTTATAACTCAGCCATACAATGTCTGATCTGCCCCAAACTTCACATGTTTGATAAGAGTCCTGACCTGAACACATCTGAAGGCCAATATTCTATTATTATCATAGCGCCACCTGCTGGCAACAGGAAATGGCTTGTTTTACACTAACTTAAACATGCAATGTCTGATCTGCCACAAACTTCACATGTTTGGTAAGAGTACTGGTCTGAACACATCTAAAGGCCAATATTCAGTTATAATCATAGCGCCACCTGTTCGCAGCAGTACATGTAATGTCTTACACTAACTCAAGCATGCTATGTTCAATCTGCACCAAACTTCATATGTTTGACAAAAGTGCTGGCCTGAACTCATCTACATGCCAATATTCAGTTATAGATATAGCGCCACCAGCTGACAGCAGGAAGTTTGGCACATATAAATGACTTTGACATATTACTCCTAAATTTACTATTTGAAAAGCATAGTGCCCACCATTCGCCACCGATCGGCGGTGAGCCCGGGTGCGAGGGCCCTTTCATCGCTGCTTGCAGCTTTAATTATTATTATTATTATTAGGGCCCGAGCACCGATGGTGTGAGGACCCTATTGGAATTGCTCCGTTTATTATTATTATTATTAGGGCCCGAGCACCGATGGTGTGAAGACCCTATTGTAATTGCTCCGTTTATTATTATTATTATTATTATTATTATTATTCTTCTCCAAAATGAATCGCATTTTTGAGGGCCTAAACATGCCCGAAAACTCACGAAACTTTGCACACGCATCAGAACTGGCGAAAATTTACGTCTGATATGGGTCTCAGAAGTGGGTGTGGTGAATTGGCTCGACAGCGCCACCTATACACTTTCAGCGGAGTGCGCCTCGAGCTACGTTTCACATACATGTATGAAAATTGGCACACACATGTAACACACCAATACCTACAAAAAAGTCTCAAGGTACGAAATCCAAATCCCAACAGGAAGTAAGTTATTTTAATTTTTCCCGGAAAATTTTGAGTCATTTTTGTCATTTCCAGGTGTCATAGTTGAACGAACTCCTCCTAGAGATTTATTCGGATCAACACCAAATTTGGTCAGTCTAATCTAAAGGCCCATGTGACGTTAAATTGCGAAGATCTAGAGTTTTCGTTGGAGGGCGTGTCCGTGGCGGCCTGTCAAATTTCGATGATTCGCCATGAAAAAGGAAGTTGTTATAACTCAGCCATACAAAGTCTGATCTGCCCCAAACTTCACATGTTTGATAAGAGTCTGGTCCTGAACACATACCCATGATCATATTCAGTCATAGTCATAGCGCCACCTGCTGGTAACAGGAAGTGACATGTTTTACGCTGTGAGAAACTCCTCCTACAGATTTCATGAAATCAACATTATATTTGGTCAGTCTAATGTAAAGACCTTTGCGATGTTAAATTGTGAAGATCTTGAGTTTTCGTTGAAGGGCGTGTCCGTGGCAGCCTGACAAAGTTTGATGTTTCGCCATGGTAATAGAAGTTGTTATAACTCAGCCATACAATGTCTGATCTGCCCCAAACTTCACATGTTTGATAAGAGTCCTGACCTGAACACATCTGGAGGCCAATATTCTATTATAATCATAGCGCCACCTGCTGGCAACAGGAAATGGCTTGTTTTACACTAACTTAAACATGCAATGTCTGATCTGCCACAAACTTCACATGTTTGGTAAGAGTACTGGTCTGAAGACATCTAAAGACCAATATTCAGATATAATCATAGCGCCACCTGTTGGCAGCAGCATATGTCATGTCTTACACTAGCTCAAGCATACTATGTTCAATCTGCACCAAAGTTCGTATCTTTGATAAAAGTGTACGCCTGAACAGATCTACGTTCCAATATTCAGTTATAGGCATAGCGCCACCAGCTGGCAGCAGGAAGTTTGGCACATCTTAATGACTTTGACAGATTCCTCCTAAATTTACTATGTGAAAAGCATAGTGCCCACCATTCGCCTCCGGTCGGCGGTGAGCCCGGGTGCGAGGGCCCGTTCATCGCTGCTTGCAGCTTTAATTATTATTATTATTACTACTACTAGATTTGACATTTCTGTCCCCCTTACTTCTGAAATGATTGCTACTCCCCTGCCCTGTAACATAACTGAATATAAAACTTTAGCTATATGCCATGTTATCTTTATCAAGTATTTTGTGGCTCCACATGAATTTTATTTGGTGGGAAAGGGGCCAAAATGGTTCTTTTGACGTTGAAGGTTGCAGACCCCTGTACTAGATACATGCTAGCAACAAGCTTATCATTCTAGAAGCATGCTAGTAACATGCTTATCATGCTAGCAACATGCTAGCAACATCCTAGTAACTTAGTAATCATGTTAGAAACATACTAGAAACGTTAATCATGCTAGAAACATGCTAGTAACATGCTAATCATGCTAGAAACATGTTGGCAACATCCTAGTAACTTACTAATCATGCTACAATCATGCTAGCAACATGCCAGTAACATGTAATCATACTAGAAACATGTTGCAACATCCTAGTAACTTCGTAATCATGTTAGAAACATGCTAGCAACATGCTAGTAACTTCGTAATCATGTTAGAAACATGCTAGCAACATACTAGTAACTTCATAATCATGTTAGAAACATGCTAGCAACATGCTAATCATGCTAAAACATGTTAGTAACATGCTAATCATGGTAGAATCATGGTAGCAACATCCTAGTAACTTGTTAATCATGTTAGAAACATGGTAGCAACATGTTAGTAAGATGCTAATCATGTTAGAATCATGCTAGCAACATGCTAGTAACTTGTTAATCATGTTAGAAACATGCTACCAACATGCAGGTAACATGCTAATCATATTAGAATCATGTTAACAACATGCTAGTAACATGCTAATAATGCTAGTAACATGCTAGCAACATCCAAGTAACATGCTAATCATGCTAGAATCATGCTAGCAACATCCTAGTAACTTGTTAATCATGTTAGAAATATGCTACCAACATGCTAGTAACATGCTAATCATATTAGAATCATGCTAATAACATGCTAGTAACATGTTAATAATGGTAGTAACATGCTACCAACATCCTAGTAACTTGCTAATCATGCTAGAATCATGCTAGCAACATGCTAATCATGCTAGTAACATGCTAGCAACATCCTAGTAACATGCTAATCATGCTAGCAACATGCTATCAACATCCTAGTAACTTGGTAATCATACTAGAAACAGAATAGCAACATGCTAAACATGCTAGAATCATGCTAACAACATGCTAGTAACATGCTTACTGTGCTAGTGTCATATTAGCAACATGCTAGAAACATGTTAATAATGTTAGCAACATGCTAGTAACTTGTTAATCATGTTAGAATCATGCTAGCAACATGCTAGTAACATGTTAATCATATTAGAATCATGCTAATAACATGCTAGTAACATGTTAATAATGGTAGTAACATGCTACCAACATCCTAGTAACTTGCTAATCATGCTAGAATCATGCTAACAACATGCTAATCATGCTAGAATCATGCTAACAACATGCTAGTAACATGCTTACTGTGCTAGTGTCATATTAGCAACATGCTAGAAACATGTTAATAATGTTAGCAACATGCTAGAAACATGCTAGTAACATGTTAATCATATTAGAATCATGCTAATAACATGCTAGTAACATGTTAATAATGCTAGCAACATGCTATCAACATCCTAGTAACTTGGTAATCATACTAGAAACAGAATAGCAACATGCTAAACATGCTAGAATCATGCTAACAACATGCTAGTAACATGCTTACTGTGCTAGTGTCATATTAGCAACATGCTAGAAACATGTTAATAATGTTAACAACATGCTAATAACTTGTTAATCATGTTAGAATCATGCTAGCAACATGCTAGTAACATGTTAATCATGGTAGAAACATGCTAATCATGCTAGAATCATGTTAGCAACATGTTATTAACTTGTTATTAACTTGTTACTTATCCTAGAAACATACTAGCAACATGCTAATAGAATTATGTAGCAACATGCTAATCATGGTAAAGTAACATGCTAGTAACTTCCTAATCATGTTAGAAACATGCTAGCAACATGTTATAACATGTTGATCATGGTAGAAACTTGCTAACAACATGCTAGTAACATGCTAATCATGCTAGAAACATGCTAGTAACTTGATTATCATGCTAGAGACATGTTAATTCATTTTCAATCATGTTAACAACATGCTAATTCATGCTAAATCATGTTAGCAACATGGTTAGACAATGCTAAATCGTGCTAGCAGCATGGTTAAACTATCATAAATCATGATAGCTACATGTTGATTCACGCAAAGGACCCGTCCTCTGAAGGATGCGGTCTTTGAACTGGGAAGCAGATATTGTGTGTCTACTAATATGAGGCAGCTGTGAACTGGTAATGAGTGCTAATGAGTCCAGGCAAAGGATTATGGGAAATGAAGTCCTGAGTGAATGGCAAGGTACAGGATGGAGTGCCCTCTAATAGCCCTCTAATTGCCCTTGGAGTGCCCATGAGCTGGAGTGCCACATGGTTTCACAAAAATATGAAGCAGTGCAACTGTTTTCAACACTGCTAATAATCATAAATGTTTCTTGAGCAGAAAATCAGCATATAAAAATGATTTCTGAATGAGTTTCCTCCAGACATGACACCTGGCATTCAGGCCAAAGAGTTCAATCTTTGTTTCATCAGGCCAGAGAATTTTGTTTCTCATGGTCTGAAAGTCCTTCAGGTGCCTTTTGGCAAACTCCAGGCGGGCTTTCGTGTGTCTTTTACTGAGGAGTAGCTTCTGCCTGGCCACTCTACCATACAGGCCTGATTGGTGGAGTGCTGCAGAGATGGTTGTTCTTCTGGAAAGTGCTCCTCTCTCATCTGATCGCTCAGTTGGGTGGTTCAAAACTTTTTCCATTTATGGATGATGGTGGCCACTGTGCTCATTGGGACCTTCCAAGCTGCAGAAATCTACAGTACCCTTCCAGATCTGTGGCTCGATACAATCCTGTCTCTGAGGTCTACAGACAATTCCTTGGACTTCATGGCTTGGTTTGTGCTCTGACACGCACTGTTAACTATGGGACCTTATATAGACAGGTATGTGCCTTTCCAAATCGTGTCCAATCAACTGAATTTAGCACAGGTGGATTCCAATCAAGTTGTAGAAACATCTCAAGGATGATCAGTGGAAACAGGATGCACCTGAACTCAATTTTGAGTGTCATGGCAAAGGCTGTAAATACTTTCTGTAGATATAATTGTTCATATTTTTTATAAATTTGCAAAGATTTGCAAACAAACTTCTTTCACAATGTCATTATGGGGTATTGTTTGCAGAATTTTGAGGAAAATAATTAATTTAAATCATTTTGGAATAAGGCTATAACATAACAAAATATGGAAACATGAAGTGCTGTGAATACTTTCCAGATGCACTGTAGAATAATAAAGTATGACTGACCACGCAACTGTCAAATATCTCTGTGTACTATTTGAGACACATTCTGTGAAATGTCATTAATTATCACCGTAATTTGTTTCCTCTTTCATCCAAAAGAGGTATGTAATACCTAAAGAAAGCCATCTGTTTACTAACGAATTATCAAATTGTATAGATAGATACACATTATGGAGCAGACCAGAGGGGCCCTAGCCCTTTAGCCCTTCAGTACAGTGCAAGTTGTAGTCATGAAATCTTTTTTTAGTCTATTGAAAGCTACCTAAAGCACACATTTTCTTAAGGTTTTTTTTTTTTCATTATGTCATTTTTGTTGTTTAAAGAAAGGTGTCTACCACTAGACTCTTTACTAGTGATTATCCTGAGCTGTAACATCAACAACAGAAGTTCATTTCCATTTCCATTAAAAAAAAAAAAAAAAAAACTGTTCGCTTACAAAACATTTAAAACGTGATATAATAAAATTACTAAATTTAAATGTTTCTTTTTTCCAATAAATAAATAAAACTTGCCATCATTTCTTTGTTCGTATTATTTCTGCCAATGAGTGAGAGGCAGGATCAGGATTTTTGTTTCTCTTTTGCGATCTGGAAACACTTTTGACGTGCAAAGTGCGTATCATGTCAGCAGTGCGAATTTCTTTTGTACCGCAACTCTGTATTAAAAAATTACGATTGACACAAATATTTTAAATCTGTCTTTTGTTTACAAAATATTTCAAATATCATATGTCTGCGTGTGACTTTAGTCAGGATTTCTCTAGTTCATCATGCAAATAACTCTTGTTGTCTCACAGACATTACAAAGTGGGATTATTCATAGTATTATGTACAGTACATTCAACTACCACCTCAACAAATACAACTACATCTCAAAGAGCCCATTGTCTGTTAGACACAAATGTTCTGTAGGTACCGTGTAGTAAAAATCAAGTTTAAGAACATTGCATTTACATATCTTTTTACATTGTTGCAACCACTTTGTCATAGTTTCGGAGGGGAAAATTCATATTTACAGAAAAGCTAGTAACGCTTGTTAAATTAAAGCATGGCAAGAATATTACCAAATGCATAGCACCTACAGTCTAGTCGTTTGGTTAAATATAGTCAAGTGAAATTTGAATCTGGTGACCTATGTGTAGAAAGGCTTGTGCGAGGAATATGGTGGGGGCATAACCAGGCAGATCGATATTAAACTATGATTCCATCAAATCACCAGGTTTATTTATTTGTGATTTATCTTATTTTCTATTGACACTTCCTTATATCTTCTACAGAAAAACAAGTGCACCCGTCTGATGTATTGCATATCACTATTACGAAATACATATTACTGTTTTAAAACAGGCATCTAGCCTATAAATAGCAACTAGACACTGACAGACAGTTAGCTAGCTACCTAGCCAGATTTAGATAGATAGATAGATGAAGCGGGATTATGACATTACAATGAATAACATAATCACATCGAAAACATTAGCAACTTGCTATCAAATTTCTTCCAAAAGTTATAAAAACTGACGTTTGCACGCGAGACATTGCGCTGACTACCAATTGATCACGCGAGAATGAAGATGGAACTCGCGGATTGGTCCCTTGAACACCAATTAAATCGAGGCTGAGTCGAGCCTTCCTGACAGGGAATTGGGATAAAAAGTTTGAGGTAGACACACAAGTAAAAGTTTGGAGAGTCGAAGGGAGGGGGTTAAACCCAGAGAGAAGATGAGCGACACAGATGCATCTGAGCAACCTCAGTCCGAAAGAAAAGTTATCGGTAGGGGTTCAGTGAGTTTAGCGACAATACGTTTATTTAAGACACATTACATATCATACTAATGAACACGTCACGTATATAGAAACGCGACTGACAGGCTTTACTGACAAAATTGTCGTTTGTATTGATCAGCTGTTTTTTCGTTTTTTTGTTAGTTTTTTTTTTCCTTCCTGATTCTGTGTTTCGCTTTACCTTTCGACAGTAAGGGCTTTCAGAAAATGGTTTCATTTTTGTGGCGGACGGAAATAAAGTTGATTTCATTACTTCCACGTACTACTTTCGATGTATAGTATCGAGAAAGGTAAATGCTTTTTAGATACCACATGGCTGCTCTCATCTTATTTGGGACTTATTTTACCATTTATTTTGCATTTATTTTGGAATAACCTCTCACTTGACGGTCTGGTTGTCTTTTGTTGGGATTTAGTATTATATTTCTGTATTACAGCGAAAAGAGAAGTTAAAGGAATATGTCTGATAGGATCAAAAGTTGTTCATATTTGAAGCAGGCCAATATTTGGCTGTTTACACAGTGAGACTGCGTCGATGACCCATATTTCTCCGCGCTGTCACCATGTGCTTTATGTGGGAGGGATTTAACTGCAGGTGTGCTGCATGTCGTTAGGTAAAGGCTTTACATTATCAGCCATATGTAACTGCTTATATTTACCCTTTGGGTCGCGTAGTAATAAGAGAACCTCCTCCTATCGAGCCAAAAACGCGTGTATTGTCCTGACCTTTATGTCCGGGATGAAGTTGTGACCTGCGTTTCAGTGGGTAAGGTGGTTGAAGGGTCTCAAAGTTTGTAGTTAATTCACAGACATGGCCCACAGTGTTCAAATGAGTTAGTTCTTCGGGCTTTGCTTGAGCATGAACATAATCCTGTCAGATATTATGCTGATACTGTTTTTCGTATTTATTGCAGCGACAGGTGTACAGGGAACTGTGAAGTGGTTCAATGTGCGCAATGGATATGGCTTCATCAATAGGTATGTTTAGTATTTAAAAGATTCCTCACCCTAAATAACTATATGCACAGAGACAGTCTGATGGATACTGTGGGGTCTAGACGTCTGGTGTCGTCCCCACCCCACCAAACCGTATTTCCATGTGTAAATAAAGAAACCCCAGATTTTACTTGTAATCTAGGGGCTTTTTGGACGTGTGTGTACTTGTTTTTGCTACATTGTGGGGACCAAATGTCCCCACAAGGATAGTAAAACCTGAAATTTTTGACATTGTGGGGACCGGCCTGCGGTAGACAATATCGTTTAGTCAGTATAAAAACTATAGAAGTCTATGGAAAGTCCCCACAATTCACAAAAACAAACATTTGTGTGTGTGTGTTTGTTTGTAATCGTATTCCTAATCAAGTGTTTAAATTATTGGTTTTATATCTATCTGTTCCATTTTCATAAAATATATTGGTTAAAATATTAATTGAAATAAAAAAAAAAAAAAAAAAATTAATTGAATGCTTTTTGTTTCACAGAAACGATACTAAAGAAGATGTGTTTGTTCATCAGGTAATGAGTTGACTTCATAAACGCATAGCAATATTTAATTTAGATGAATGAAATGAAATGAAAGGTTATGGCATAATGCCAGTAGTGTGTCGTTTTGAATAAATGTTTGACTGGGATGGTAAATGCAGTGTATAAACATGACATTCTTCCCTAGTAAGTGTATTACAGAAATTAAAACATACTGAGATCACCTATCACCTTTACAGTTATCTTTATAGTTAGAGTTCAAGTGTTCTTAAGATATCAACATTCATTTTGCAGTGGTTTGACTTGGAATTCCACCCAGCATTGTTGAAAATGGATGTTATACTGAAGATTTGCCTTTTCCCTTTGTGCAGACTGCAATAAAAAAGAATAACCCAAGAAAGTTCCTCAGAAGTGTGGGGGACGGTGAGGTGGTGGAGTTTGATGTTGTCGAAGCAGCTAAAGTAAGTGTACGAATCAAAAGATTGTTGAGGAACATTGTAAGTTTTATAACTTAAATATCTTCTAAAACTGAGCCTTTGTGTCAGGGCTCAGAGGCAGCAAATGTGACTGGTCCAGGGGGTATACCTGTCAAAGGCAGTCGATATGCCCCCAATAAACGAAGATTCCGTAGGCGCTTTTACCCCCGAAATGCACAACCTGCTGAAGGAGAGGAGAAAGCTGGGGGGGCTCCAGCAGGGCCCATATCGGAGGGAGAGGGCAGTGAAGAGAAAGGAGCCCCTCGGCCACGTCCTCGGCGCCAGCGTCCACGCAGAAGACCTGTTCAGCCACAAGGCGAGGTGAGGTCCTTTAAATGCTTTTTAACCAAAGGTCTAGTATGCCTTATATTAACAGTAATATTAAGTATTTTTGAAACCTTGTTAGTAAATTGTAGGCCCTGGTGACATTATGCAGAGTACATGAGTTACATTGTGTGTTCTGTGTGAACTTTCAACATTGAGTATGATATTAAGCCTTTAAACACCTCATTTTGTTTTATTAGTGTACACAGCTGGTTAGTGAGTGTTGCAGTTTTCTTGTCTTTGCTTTAGGGAGAAGCAGGAGAGAAGAACGAGGAAGTAGATGGTGCCCAGCAGAGGCCCCCACCACGCAGGTTCAGACCTAGATTTCGAAGGTTCATATCATGACTTGTATGTTTAGACCTGATTAAACCTTTTTTTTTTTTTTTTTTTTTTTTTTTGTCTTGAATGAAGTTCAGAGTGGTGTTAAGTTGAAATGGAAACTGTAAATAAGGAGAAAAGGACAGGTTATATTTAAGGCTGAAAAATGTAGTTTTAAATAAATATATTTATAATGCTTGATTTAAGATCTAATCACCCTTTACATATATTATTGATTAATTATTTAAATTATTTTGCACCATGTCTGACATTTCATTACCTTAAACATGCATGTACCCTGTGGAGATTTATTGTATTTTATGTCAACGTGAAAGTCTTTATTCTTGATGTCCAGGCCATTACGTCCTCTCCCGCCCCCTGGAGAGGGTCAACAGACAGTAGTCTCTGCAGAAGAGCAAGAGTCACCCCCTAAAGAGAGCCAGACCAATAGGGAGCAGACTGAAGGGCAGCCCCGGAAACCCCGCAGACAGTTCAGTCGGCGCAGACAGAGGAAATCTGAATCTGGTGCCTCTAAAGTGAGTGAGTTTTTTTTCTTCTAGAAAAAGCAGTGAAGTAAAGAAGTTGAAACTGACACCATTAGCTTTGTCTTTGCTGCCTGACGTTAAAGTAAAAATTATCATTAGCTGCCACAGTTCTGCAACAGGGCTAATTTCTGTTTAGCTGGACATATAATCAAATTGTCAGCAATTGTGTTTAAAAATAGATTGTATAAGTGTCTTTAAGTATCTGGCTTGTCATTGTTTAGGATGGAGATGAACCTGAAAAACCAGAGTCCCTAGCTCAGGCCTCCAAGCCCGCTAATGTCAAATCCTCTTCTGAAGCTTCCCCAATACAATCCCTTAAAACTGATGTGAGTTATTGATGCATGTCATTATCATTCTCTCTCTCACACACACACACATGCATATGTATGAGGAGTTCAGATGCAAAACCAGCTACAAGCCATCTTGGTCAAAAAGAGAGAAAGATACTGAGTGAATGCTACCCATATTATACATCCATCAAATACTTTTTCTTCAAACTCGCTAAAATACCAGCCTCAGCCCAATCAGAAGTACCGGTACTTGCATAGAAACCTATACATCAGAGCCTGATTTAAAAATGCACACACACACACACACACACACATACACACACACACATACACATACATATATATATGAAGAGTTCAGATGCAAAACCAGCTAAATCCATCTGATGACTTTCTTTAAAAAATGCATTGTTATCAGGCTCAGATGTATAGGTTTCTATGTAAGTACCGGTACTTCAGATTGGGGTAAGGCTGGTATTTTAGCTAGTTTGAAGAAAAAGTTTGATGGACGTATAATATGTGTCAAGAGCATTCACTCAGTATCATTCTCATTTTTGACCGAGATGGCTTTTAGCTGGTTTTGCGTCTTATATTTTTATTTATGTGTATGTGTGTGTTTATTTTATTTGTTTGTATGTATAAAATACCCACCCACCCACCGAGGTTTGGTCGTATGTTGTTTCTTGGCTTTTATGTCATGTAGTGACAAATTTGATGACTGCTCCATGTGCACTAACACCTGTTTCAACCTGTGTAGACACCTCCCCCCACAGCTTCCAAGCCCTCAGAATGATTTCTATGATCTGGAAGGAATCATGTGACCCCGGGCAAGAGGTGAGACTTTCTGAGCTAAACTGATGCTGTGTTTTGAAGGTGATAGTTTTCGCCTTCAAACTACAACTGCTGCTGAAATACAATAGATGTTGTCAGCTTGACCACAGGCTAATCACAGCAGCAGCTACTCATCTGATTCTGAAAGGCTTAATTTGAGTTTTGCACCCAAAAATTAAAAAATTTAATTTATTTGTCCTCAGGTGGTTGGTGGTTGTTGTTGTTGTTGTTGTTGTTGTTGTTGTTGTCTTCAGAAGAACAGTAAAGATTTTTTGCTAAATCTATGGTCATTGGTGATCCATAAAATGCAAGTCAATGGCCACTGTCACTTTGAGAGTAAAAAATAAAATAAAATAATACGTGGCTCCTGACAGTTATGTTGTGGTCCTATAAAAGGGAAATTATCAATCTGTGCAAGAAACTGAACATTTACAATATATTCCTGTACTACACAGCCTCTGGAAAATGGTCTGGAGAGATGTCCGGTTTGTGCAATTGATTATTCTTTTGAGTGAACTGGATAAACCAGTTCACTAAATTGGACTGAACCAGCTGAAATCATTTGTGGCACTAGCCAACACGGATCAACAAGTTACTCAATCACAACTCCCTTGTGGATGTGGCCAACAGTCACTCGGACTTGAAATGAGCCGCTATGTCAGCGTATATGATCCTGTGATGCCAGTTTTTGCCAACTCATTCAGCATTCCAGTTACTCCAACCGTACACTGAACTGAGGAAACGCTTTGGAAAAGCTGCTTATATGAACCAAGTATGCATGAACCAAGCACTTGAGATATTTTCTTGCACATACTCATTTGCTTCCGAAGACCTTAGTATATCGTCAGGAGTTGCAGGTATTAATTATTTGTCGCCTGATGTCCGTTTTTTGTTTTTCCCTTCCTCCTCTCAAAGTAACTGTAGCTGTCAACTTGCATTTTATGAATCACCAAGAACCGTGTTCTGCTAAAGAAGAAAAAGTCAGCTGCTACTTTGATGTCCTGACAGTGAATAAATTAACTGCAAATTTTCATTTTGGGTCATGCCATTTAAAAAGGAGTTGTGGTAAACTTTGATTTCAGTTGGCAAAGGCAATTAAGCATTTATTAGATTTTAGCTTTTGAACCGTTTTGCATGTAAATTCACTTTTACTTTTTGATTTTTATCTTTTTCTCTTTCATACCTCACATTTTGCTCTTTCTGTGTTGCTGTATAGGTTCCCGGGTTAGTTTGGGGGTAGGACCTCACTTGTCAAACATTCAACAAATGTGCAAACAACTTGCCCCTCACATCTACATTCTTGTCCCTCCCTCAACTTGATGCACCTCTTGAGGTCTGGGTCGTTTATCTGTCGGAGAGAGAAAGAGAAGGATGGATGGAAGTGGGGGTGTCTTGCTTGATGCATCTTCAGCAATTTAAAATTAAAACTGCAAAAAAAAAAAAAAAAAAAAAAAGAGAGAGAGAGAGAGATAGAAACCTGCTCTGAAAGCCTATTATATATTTACAATATTTCCCTGTTGTAGTTTTGTTCTGTACTATGGCCAATGAGCAGTAGAGAAAACTTGACCAGTTTGGCTACTTTAAGTTCATCAGTGAAAGGAAATGGCATCCAGTGTGATGAGCCCTGCACAGACTCTTCTCTTACTTGTAACTAGATTAAAAAGGGAAAATATGCATCCATTACAATACAAACTGGTTTAAAATTGTCCCTTTTTCTTTTGGTATTTTCTTTTCTTTGGTGGGAATTATGTGCAATGCCAGTGAAGTAAATAAAGTATTTGCAAAGGCTTCTGACGCTTCTTTGGACCTTTTGGACTGATTACGTTTTTTTTCTTTTATCTGTGTGTGTGTGTGTTGTTGTGAGGTGTGTTTTTTTTTTTTTTTTTTGTGCCTGACATTCGTGACAGGAAATTCTGAAGTCTGTGTTCATGACTGACATCTCACAATGTAAAAGTAGCATATACACAAGCTTAATTCTAATTTATCCATGCACTCTTCTACCAAACCTTGTTGAAAAACTGGTTAATTTTTTTTGCATGTACAGTTATAAAAAAAATTGTCAGAGGATCAAAACCCTATTTTATTCAATCATATTAATAAATTAGTTATGTCAAAATGTGGCATATAGTGACAATAAAATGCCACATGTAAGGATTATAGGTTGTGTGTGTTTTTTTTTGTTTGTTTGTTTTTTTTATTTCACTCAAACAGCACACCTCACCTCTTTTTTTGATTTTTTATTTTTTTAATCAGTTGGGTTCTACACAAACATGACTTCAGTGAATAAAAATGTGTGTTCAAATGTTTGATGCTGTATTTAAAACTGATTTGTAAGAATGTTGGAGGTTTTGTGTGAAATAAGTAGTCTTTGTAATGTTTGTCAAGGATTGTGTATGACCACAGAATAAGCATTAAAAATATGCTGATTAATGTTAAGCCTTGTTGGAAAAAAAAAAACTGTTAAAAAGCATTTTATCCTGCAATAGCATTTGACACTTCGTTACTAATTCTTTTTTAAAATAATGCTAAAAATGAAAAGTATAGTCTATGTCTACTATAGTTTCAAAATCATAACTTGCTTTCTGGCATATGGAAACCTATGTGTATTTTAAAGTGCGGGATCCAAAACTCAAGTCTGCTGTTGTTTTTTTTCAAAAACTCAAACTTGCTCTCGCTTGCAAAGTCCAACATTCGTCTTTATAATACCTAATATCCAAATACCAAATGCCTTACTCTCTTCTGAGTAATAATGTTCTCTTTTTGGTATTCATCCCACTTTCCTCTCCAAGCCTAAAAAAACAGTCAGTTGTGGTCATTCTGGCCCCCCTTCCACCATCTATCTTTCTCTCAAGCCTCAGTTCTCTGTCCCGTCAGAACCTAGGTAGTCCAGTTCTGTACTGTGCTTCCCCTGATCCATGTCCAGGTCCATGCCCATCATGTTTTGTGGATGGCGGTGGAAGGTGGCTGAGATCTGGTCAAAAGTTTTGCCTCGCGTTTCAGGAACTCGGAAGAATGTGAAGAGCAGAAAGAAGAAGAGCAGCACAGCGAAGATGAGGAAAACGTATGGACCACACAGATTCTGTGGAAAGGAGAGATTGAATGTAATGGATTTAAGGCACATTTTGATAAGTAGGTAAGTGAACCATTGCTAGCGAGGAAAAAAAAAAGCTGTTTCCTCTACACCAGGGGTCTGAACTCCGGTCCTGGAGAGCCGCAGTCCTGCAGAGTTCAGCTCCAACCCTAATAAAAACTCACCTGCCTCTAGCTTCGTAGTAACCCAGACTGTTTTCGAAATGGCATACTTACTGCTTACTGTTTACTGCCCAGTACACAGTGCATACTGCCTACTATTTTTTGAAGAATAGTGTGTGAAACAGCATACAATAAGCAAAAAATTTTTCAGAGTAGTATGACTGTCAGATGACAAACACTTAACATTAATTCAGCACAGCTGTCGAGGTTGTTACCTCACAAACAAATGTGCTAACAGTTCTTCTTGCAAAGGCTTGTTAATAAGGCTTCATACTAGTAACAATGCTGTATTGCCCAACTGAACTCATTTCATAATTGATGCACTTTACATATTGGACAGAACTGAATCAACACTGAGCTGTCTTTAACTGAACAATGATATTTTTGGAAAAAGGTACATATTCTAGTTACAAATAATGATAAATTCTGTTTACACTAAAATAACAGTATTTTCTTTGGAAGAGGCATTTACAAGAGGCATGTAAATAGTAGTTAGGTGGAAGATATTTATACTTCAGTACTGTAGTACATTATAAAACAGTATGCAGTAACATTATTGAACAGTACTGAGTGTAAATTCATATATCATATATATAAATTTTATTAGATGAATGCCACTTTATTGGGACAAAAACCTCCCTAAACCTACAGTTAAGTATAACACTGTATTATTAATGAGGCATTTTATTTTAACTTTTCAAATATTTACTATATTTTTATTGAAAATAAATGCGTTTCTGATCTGGTATGTGATGGGAAAAGGAGAAGCATGAGTTTGTCAAGAGTTGGATTTGAACGCGGGTCGATCGCGTTAAAAGCACACCGCTTGTCTTGTCTTTTTATTTGCTGCACCTGGTACTGCAGTGAAACACGTGTCTTTTGCAGTGCTGTTTATCGCAGCTAGACGTTGGTGGGCGAAGTTATTGTAAATTGGTCTATTTGTCTTTAGAGTAAATACACACTGTTTCTTTTTAGAGCCGATTTACAGCGGAATTGAATTCTGTTTGCATAATTGAAATATTTTTATTTATATTTGTTATTTATATATTGTATTACTGCAATATTATTATTATTTAATATCTTTGAAACAATCAGTACTGTATAAAGCACTATAAAGATAAAGGTGACGTCATTTTACTTGATTGGAAACGTGCTGTAGAGATTAAAGTACAATTTATGTCCTACTAACAATTTTTTTTAGACACACAGCCAGGGGCGTCGCTAGGGCTAATCATTCCGGGCTCGAGCCCCGAAAGATTTTTCTCTAGCCCCGAATGTTTTTACGGGTTGGTATCGCCCTATGATTTCCGAGGAATTCACGGAATTTGTCAAAGTTTGAATGAATTAATCAAAGCCGGTCATTATACTTCAAACAAATCGCGATATGGACTAGTATCTGTAAATATTTAGCCGCAAAATACCATTTAAATATGAAGCTTGCATGTTCTGCGTGTCTCTTTATGAATGAATCGTGCAGACGTACGCGCGGTTTCCTTTACTACACACGTAAAGCTGGCGGGTCTGCCTTAAAAAAAAGTGTAGAACTGCTCTGAGAGTACTTCGTGAGCATTTCACTGTTTCATTTGAGTAAAACCAGGGTCATATACTTACAGAAATGTAAAGCACGGCAACCCGTCAAAATGAAAGTTCGGTTTAGCTTGTAGACACTGTGCCAGAAATATATTACTATCATTAAGTAGAATGTACGTACCATAGGACTACTACTACTACTACTACTACTACTACTACTGCTGCTGAAAAATTAATAAAACTTTGTTACACAATATTTCTTTAATCTTTTAAATTTTAATAGTACATCCCCTTTATTTGCCAAAAATAAAATTTAATTTTCATTAATTAAAAGATAAATTAATATATAACCAGAAAAATTTTAATACACAACACAGAATTTCATAAGGCTGTTGTGGAAATAAATAAAAGTTGTTTTATGCATTCAAATAAACAGACATGCGAAAACAAATTTGGTAACAATTTCAAAGGGCCCTAAACATAATTTTTTATTAATTGATGTTAAATCGTATAAGTTTCATTGTTTTAATTAATTTTTTTTTTTTGATTAATAAAATTAATAATATTGATAATTAATAAAAAAAATGAATTTGGAAAAAATAAAATGGGCCCCTATTTTTGCATGCAAATATATATTTGTTACATTTGTAAATACATTTTCAAATTTATTATTGTATTTGTGTAATGTATTTTTGTAAAGTTATAATTTTGTTATAATACTTTTGTTTGCTATTTGCAGTGATTTACTATTTACTGTTTTTCATAGTGTAACAACACTGTTTTGTGCCACTGCTTTGGCAAAGTATCTGTCAAATTAACTAATATCGAAAGCACAATATGACTTTGCTCACACGATCAGTTCATGATCCGATGTTTTCAGAGTATCAGAAGATGTCAGTTCATCAACCTTTTTTCTTTGTTCAGTTTGCACACTGAACATGGGTTAACTTGGAACTCTTATTTTTGAACTCTTAAAGTGCACCACATTAATGAATTTACCTTTAAAATATATCAAATTTTCTCCCAGGGGGCATGCCCCCGGACCTCCCTAGAAGGATCCAGGTTCACCCACCTGTGTCTAACAAAATTTTACGTATGTATGATGTTAGCTCCCATCCACCACCACTAGCCCCTGATGTTTTGGCACCAGCCCCGGATGTTTTCAAATCCTAGAAACGCCCCTGCACACAGCGATAGTTTGTAGTTTAAATGTATATGTATATATGTACATGTGTTACAATTATAATTACTTTTACCTGCCTCCAGTTTAATCACGCATTTGAAGATGAAAAGTCACATGGCACGCATTGCGTTCTGGGAAATAGTCTACCATGCAGTGTCTTCAGGTGCATACATTAAATTTCAGCAAATGTAGTAGGTAATCCGGGCATTGCATGCATACAGAAAATTCACATACTATTCACAGTATACACATAGCATACTGCAATATAGTAGGAGATGCATGGTGGTATGCCATTTTGAACACAGTTTCTATACTGATTTCAGTGTACTTGAGTCATGTTTAGCAGATTCTGGCTAATATAGTAGGTCATCCGGATATTTCATGCATACAGAAGATTTGCATACTATGCACAGTACACATACTGGTACTGCAGAAATAGTAAAAGTAGTATGATAGTATGGCATTTCGAACACAGCCCTTGATTAGCTTGTTCAGGTGTGTTTTATTAGGGTTAAAGGAAAACTCTGCAGGGCTACAGCTCTCCAGGACAGATGTTTCCTACCCCTGCTTTACACTTACAGCAACATACTGGAAGCCCATGCCAATTAGGAAGTTTGCAGTCCAGTTGGAACAGCCTGCTACAGCCATGGCTGCTGGTCTGGGACCTTGTGAGAAAAGTTCAGCCACAAAGAACCAAGGGATAGGTCCTGGCCCCACTTCAAAGAAGGCAACAAAACCAAAAATGGCCATCATGCTAAGGTAGCTCATTGATGGGACAGTCTCCTGTGAACAAAGACAACACAAATAAGATGAACTCTGAATTAGGGCAGACAGCATGCACACAATTTTACAACCAGCTTCTGCATTATAATTTCTTAAGTAGTCTGTAGTGTAGAAACTGATTTTCTTTTTTCTTGTGTATTTTTTCAGTAACTATTGTTTTTAAGCACAACATCATGGTGAATCTATAAAGAAAAAAAAAACACATTTTGCTATATAAGTGATCCATTATTTTCCTGAAAAGTATTGTGGGACTAACCAGTAATGTGAGGGCAGTTGTCATGATGATGGCACAGATACACATTCCAGCAAGTCCAAGCATGTGGAGTGTCCTGCGGCCCATACGCTCGACCAGGAAGAGCTGTTGATTGGACAAGTGAGTGGCAGACATATAAAGTTTGATGTAGTTTGGCTTGGTTTATGCTAATAATATAGTTTAGATGATTTTATATTTTTTATTTCATTACATTAAATAATTGCATTTCTTTAAAATACTACTTTATTTATTTATTTATTTATTTTTTGCAATGCTACATTTTAGCCGAAAAGGTGTTTGCTTTTCTAATTGTTCTTATTGAATTTTATTGTCTTCTCATGACTGCTCTGCCCACACTTATAAAACCACTGACATCTGACCAAAATCTGTTCTATTTTTGATCTACAAATAAGTCTCAATAAAGGATATTTTGCCATCTCATCTTGATAGTCCCTCTTTAAAGATTTGTGAGATCTGTTTTTTACGTACCGAGACTATAGTAAAAGCACAGTTGACAGCTCCAGCACCTATGGTGGCATACACTGGACTTTCCACCCCAGCCTTTTTGAAGATATCAGTTGAATAATAGAAGATCTGAGCAGTGGAAAGCAAGAGCAAGTGTGAGGAAAAACATGAAAAAATGGGTTCATTACTAAGTCATGCAGAAAACAACTCCACCTCCACTGTAATCTTGTCACATTAAAATCAGTTCTGTTTTGGTTTCTCCCATTGTCTCCCCCTGTCAATCTGTTTGCTTTGGTTGATTCCTCGTTAGCGTTATCCCTTTCACCTGTCTGTAATTATTAGTTATCCTTTATAAGTCTGTCTCTGTGTTTAAGTACCCTGTCGGTCTTTGATGTTGGATGTAACCTACGTGTGTGGATGTCTCTCATGTTCCTGTTTGTTCCTGACCTGATTACTTCTTGGATTTATATTAAAGACTTTGTGTATTTTGAATATCGTGTTCGTGTCTCGTCCATCCAGCACGACTCGTAACAAATCTTTGGTATTAAATTCAGATCATATATTTCAGTTTACCATTCTGAGAATATTCTTACTGCCATGAAGTAAAAATGTATTAAAAGTCTTTTCATTTAATCGCCATAAATGTTTGTTTAATACACATTAATTGAGTTTTTTTTTTTTTATAACATAAACACTTTATTTTTTGTGGCACCATATCAGCAAGGGTCAATTATGTATATTAAGTAATTTTAGAAAACTAATTCAGTTAATGAAGCAAAGGTACTTAAACCTTTCAGCAGAGCGGCATTCAGCTTTTTATATAAACCTTTGAGCAGTAATCTCAGGTAGCCTAATCCGTTTCTTTCCTAGTTGATCAATTGAGCACATCTTGGAGCACTCACCGCATTAATTCCTGACAGCTGCTGAGAGAGCTGCAGCAGGACAGATATGATGATGGGCTGCTGGTACAGAGGAGAGCGAAAGAGCTCAGCAATGGATACTTTTCTCTCCATGTCCATCTTCCTCTTTTCCTCCTTCATTTCAGCCAAGTCCTCACTGACCTCCAAACGGCCAGTCAGACGCCGCAAAGCTTAAGAAGAGAGGAAATTTTTCTTGATGTAAGTATTCAGTATGGTGTATGTGTGTTTATCAATTAAAATTCTATTACATTATAATAAAAGTGCATACTAACTGATTTTGAACAATATTTATAAACATGTAACAAGTACATATAAAATTAGCATACAGTGTTGTGTAGTATGACACACCGCTCTTTGCATGGTGCTCTTGGCACCGGACGATATAGAGGAAGCGCGGGCTCTCAGGACAGAAAGGCAATAGCGTCATCTGCAGGACTGTAGGGAGTACGGTAACACCCAGCAGCACCGGCCACAATTGCTCACTGCCCAATAGGGATTCGAGTCCTAAAATCTGAAGAGAATAATAATGAGATAGAAAATGAGAAATTAGCGAAAAGGGAAAATTATATTGATAATGACAATAATAGAGGATAATGAGAAATTAGCGAAAAGGGAAAATTATATTGATAATGAAATAATAGAGGACTGAAGACTGTACACTCTAATTTAAATGAACTTAAGAAATGAAGTTAAGGTGCTGTAAGATTTGATATCGAACTTTTATATCTTTCATATCAATCTATCTCAATGTCAGAATGCAAAAAGTTGATTTATGCATTCATGACCTCAAGACTAGATTATTGTAATGCTTTACAGGCTTAAGAAACAAACTCCAGCTAATCCAAAATGCAATGTCTAGAGAACCAGGCTAATATGGTCACACGGTCCTGGTAATATTATATCTAGTTAGTAACATTGCATACATTTGATTACTTAGCGACCTTCTTTAACGCGGAAGTAAACCTATGGGCGAGACTTCCTGTTCATTCGCAGAGTTGGGGAGTAATGAAATACATGTAAGGGCGTTATGTAATCAGGGTACAAATAACGGTAACTGTCATTCATTACAGTTACATTAAAATAAAACAAAGAAATCAGATTACAGTTACATTTTGTTAAAAAAAAAACAAAAAAAAACTGTGCCGTTATTGTGACGTAGCTTTTTAAGTTGCTAAACCATTTTACTGTCTGGTGTCGATTTAAAAGTATGCACATTTCCTACCTTATTTGTAAATTAAATTAATCTCCAATGCCTCTTCAATCGTTTCAGGTTAATGAATGCTAGAAATACATATAGCTGCTTTTCCAAGTAAAACTGCCAAATAACGTTTACATGTTGACAATAACGTATACCTTCAACATTATTTATGGCCAAATATGTTTTAGTGGACTATCAACATTTGCTTTGCTTGAGAAAGAATGAAAATATTAAGTTACGATGTTTTTTCATTTGATTTAGTCGAGCGTTTCGGGGGCTCAAACTGCTTGAGGTTGTATAAGGTAGCCTATGTTTACCTGCTGTTGGATTATTTATAACATTCATGTGCAAACAGAGAATATTCGGTAGAGCTGAGTTTGTTCTTCATAAATCAGTGGAATCAAATCAGTTTGATTGTATACAAAATAATTGTCCATACTTGGATAAAGAATACCCCAAATTATGAGAATATGGTACAGGTTTACTGCTTAATTTGGTGATAAGTAACTGTTAAGTTGTGGTGTAGCGATCACAATACTCACAGTTTATAATAAATAATAAAATTCAAACTTTATTAAAGACAAGTACACTAATAAAATATTATATCCAATAGCATTATTGTCTTTTCTGAAAAAATGTAGAAAGTCGGTGTCAGACTGGTTAATTGGGGAAGAAGTTGGGGAAGAAACCATTCTGCGATGTCACAGTGGAGAGCAAAATGGGTAAGTTTTAAGATATTCTTGATTTTTAAATGGAAATACAATCTTTGAAAAGACAAGAATCATCAGTTCTAACTGTGAAAATGTGGCACAGTGGATGCTTAATTGTTGTCTTTTCAAAGGGTCGATGGGAGAGCGAGAACAGAGGAGTGAGGAGCTGCAATGTTGGTTTGTTTGTGAAATAAAGTATTTTAGAGTTTTCAGATATGCATATACAAACAATACAAGTTACGCCAAATAATGTTTGTCAGAAGCTTCACTTTAACTTTTTTTAAGATATTTGTTTTATAAAGTTGTAAATATACAAGTTGTAATTGTCATATGTTCAAATTATTCCAACGACACCTTGACCACAAGAAATAAAATTTTACAGGAGCTTAAAATTGTATTAGATACTTGTGTTTTATGACGTTGTAAATGTACAAGTTGTAACAGTCATGTTTACATTTTTCCAAATAAACTTTGCTTAAAAGCATGAACTACTGGTTTCTGTTTATTGAATACCTTCAGCATTTTAGTGGATTTAATGCAATGTTTGTGTTTAGGGGTTTACTGTAAAATAAGATAACCCAAACAGACAAATATATTAGCCCATATGTATACCTGTTGTGGCCCATAAGAGGCCTACATAAGATTTAGCTGGGTCCCATCACTAACCCATGTAGGCAGACTCATGTAGGCACCAAATGGGAGCTGCCTGGTTAACCCATATGGGCCCTATATGGAGCCTATCAAAGGCCCACCATCAGCCCATCTGGGCTAACCCATGTGGGGCAACAATAGAAACTAGATGAGTAAAGTTTGAGAACAAACTTTAAGTTGGCTTGAGAAAGCCTAGCCTGAAAGTTTGAAGCAGTTGTAAAAGTATGGAAGCAGCTACCATGATTTAACACATTGCTTACATGATTTAACATGTTGTTAACATGTTTTAGCATAATTAGCTTATTGCTTGTAGTTTTATAGGCTGATTACAATGTTGTTAGCATGATTGGCATGTTGTTAGCATAATTTGCAAATTACTAGAATGTTGTTAGCATGATTAACATGTTTTTAACATGGCTAACATGTTACTAGCTTGTTGTTAACATGTTGCTAGCATGATTAGCATGTTACTAGCATGTTGTTAGCACGATTAGCATGTTGCTAGTATGTTTCTAACATGATTAGCATGCTGTTACCATGATTAGTAAGTTACTAACATTTTGTTAGCATGATTGCCAAGGTAATAGCATGTTGTTAGCATGATTACCATGTTACTAGCACGTTGGTAGCACGTTTCTATCATGATTAGCAAGTTACTAGCATGATTAGCATGTTGCTAACATGATTAGCATGTTACTAGCATGTTGTTAACATGGTTAGCAAGTTACTAACATGTTGCTAGCATGTTTCTATCATGATTAGCAAAGTTGCTAGCATGTTTCTAGCATGATTAGCATGTCACTAGCATGTTGGTAGCACGTTTCTATCATGATTAGCAAGTTACTAGCATGATTAGCATGTTGCTAACATGATTAGCATGTTACTAGCATGTTGTTAACATGGTTAGCAAGTTACTAACATGTTGCTAGCATGTTTCGATCATGATTAGCAAAGTTGCTAACATGTTTCTAGCATGATTAGCATTGTTAGCATAGTCATTAGCATTTTTCGGGCATGATTAGCAAAGTTGCTAGCATGTTTCTAGCATGATTAGCAAGTTGCTAGCATGTTTCTAGCATGATTAGCAAACCTGCTACCATGTTTCTGCCATGATTAGCAAGTTGCTAGCATGTTTGTAATATGATTAACAAAGTTGCTAGCATGTTTCTAGCATGATTAGCAAGTTGCTAGCATGTTGGTAGCACGTTTCTATCATGATTAGCAAGTTACTAGCATGATTAGCATGTTGCTAACATGATTAGCATGTTACTAGCATGTTGTTAACATGGTTAACAAGTTACTAACATGTTGCTAGCATGTTTCTATCATGATTAGCAAAGTTGCTAACATGTTTCTAGCATGATTAGCATTGTTAGCATAGTCGTTAGCATTTTTCGGGCATGATTAGCAAAGTTGCTAGCATGTTTCTAGCATGATTAGCAAGTTGCTAGCATGTTTCTAGCATGATTAGCAAACCTGCTACCATGTTTCTGCCATGATTAGCAAGTTGCTAGCATGTTTGTAACATGATTAACAAAGTTGCTAGCATGTTTCTAGCATGATTAGCAAGTTGCTATCATGTTTCTAACATTATTAGCAAAGTTGCTAGCATGTTTCTAGCATGATTAGCAAACCTGCTAGCATGTTTCTGCCATGATTAGCATGTTTCTGGCATGATTAGCAACGTTGCTAGCATGTTTCTAGCATGATTAGCATGTTGTTAGCATGTTTCTGGCATGATTAGCAAAGTTGCTAGCATGTTTCTAGCATGAGTAGTAAGTTGCTAGCATGTTTCTAGCATGATTAGAAAAGTGGCTAGCATGTTTCTAGCATGATTAACAAAGTTGCTAGCATGCTTCTAGCATGATTAGCATGTCGCTAGCATGTTTCTAGCATGATTAGCAAGTTGCTAGCATGTTTCTAACATGATTAGCAAGTTATTAGCATGATGTTAGCATGATTAACATGTTACTAGCATGATTTAGCTAGTTAGATTAGAAATGTTAGAAATATTAGAGTGGAAGCTTGAGTCTAAATTGATTAGAAATAGTACATAGAAGGTAAGCTTGATTGAGACTCAAGGGATTCTGGGAGTGTAGATTTGAATTTTGTCAGTTGGAGTTTGAATAGTGTTGGCTCATTTGAACATTCCGTCAATGTAAGTCTATGGGATTTTTGGTGGTTTTGAAAGTCTGGTTTACGAAAACCGTAAGCCAGATCAGTTAGAAAAGATATAGCACACCGAGTCAGACCAGCCTGAAGGTCTGGACCGAGTTTGGTGGTTCTAGCTTGAAAGATCTAGGAGGAGATAGATACCGAAATTTGGCTCAGAAGAAGAAGAAGAACTAGATAGTAAAGTTCGTCAAGACAAACTTTGGGTTGGCTTGATAAGGCTGGACCAGAAAGTTTGAAAAAGTTTCAAAAGTTTAAAATGTTAGCATGTTTCTAGCATGATTAGCAAGTTACTAGCATGATTAGCAAGTTGTTAGCATGTTATTAGCAAGTCATTACCATGTTACTAGCATGGTTAGCAAGTTACTAGCATGTTGCTAACATGATTCTAACATGATTAGCAAGTTGCTAGCATGTTATTAGCAAGTCATTAGCATGTTACTAGCATGATTAGCAAATTACTGCCATGTTGCTAGCATGATTCTAACATGATTAGCAAGTTGCTAGCATGTTTCTAGCATGATTAGCAAGTTGCTAGCATATTTTTAGCATGATTAGCAAGTTGTTAGCATGTTGCTAGCATGTTTCTAGCATGGTTAGCAAGTTGCTAGCATGTTTCTAGCATGATTAGCAATTTACTAGCTAGATTCTTTACTATTACTAGATTCTTGTTGCTAGCCATAGATATACAGACAGATAGATAGTAATGGTTAGATGATAGATAGATAGATAGTAATGGTTAGATGATAGATAGATAGATAGTAATGGTTAGATGATAGATAGATAGATAGATAGATAGATAGATAGATAGATAGATAGACAGATAGATAGATAGACAGACAGATAGATAGATAAATAGATAGATAGATAGATAGATAGATAGATAGATAGATAGATAGATAGATAGATAGATAGATAGATGAGTCTGAATAAATTTAAATGGATTAGAAATACGGTACATAGAAGGGAAGCTTGATTGAGTCTCAAAGGATTCTGGGAGTTTTGACAGTTGGATTTTAAAAAGTGCTGGCTCATTTGAACATTCCGTCAATGTAAGTCTATGGGATTTTTCCCAGTTTTAATCGTCATTTTTAGGAAAATCATAAGTCCGATCAGTTAGAAAAGATCTAGCAACTAACTTCAGATCAGTTTGAAGATCTGGGCTGAGTTCGGAGTATGTAGAGTTAAAGCTCTAGGAGGAGTTAGAGTTGATAATTTTAGTCTCAGAAGAAGAAGAATAATAACTAGATAAAAAAGTTCGTCAAGACAAACTTTAAGTTGGCTTGAGAAAGCCGGACCAGAAAGTTTGAAAGAGTTTGAAAAGTTTAAAAAGTTTAAAAAGTTTAAAAAGTTTAAAAAGTTTAAAAAGTTTAAAAAGTTTAAAAAGTTTTATAGCATGTTTCTAGCATGATTAGCCAGTTATTCGCATGTTGCTAGCATGTTTCTAACATGATTAGCATGTTGCTAGCATGTTTCTAACATGATTAGCAAGTTGTTAGCGTGTTGCTAGCATGTTTCTAGCATGATTAGCAAGTTGCTAGCATGTTTCTAGCATGATTAGCAAGTTGTTAGCATGTTGCTAGCATGTTTCTAGCATGATTAGCAAGTTGCTAACATGTTTCTAACATGATTAGCAAGTTGTTAGCATATTGCTAGCATGTTTCTAGCATGATTAGCAAGTTGTTAGCATGTTGCTAGCATGTTTCTAACATGATTAGCAAGTTGTTAGCATATTGCTAGCATGTTTCTAGCATGATTAGCAAGTTGTTAGCGTGTTGCTAGCATGTTTCTAGCATGATTAGCAAGTTGCTAGCATATTGCTAGCATGTTTCTAGCATGATTAACAAGTTGTTAGCATGTTGCTAGCATGTTTCTAGCATGATTAGCATGTTGCTAGCATGTTTCTAACATGATTAGCAAGTTGTTAGCATATTGCTAGCATGTTTCTAGCATGATTAGCAAGTTGTTAGCATGTTGCTAGCATGTTTCTAGCATGATTAGCAAGTTGCTAGCATGTTTCTAGCATGATTAGCAAGTTGTTAGCATGTTGCTAGCATGTTTTTTAGCATGATTAGCATGTTGCTAGCATGTTTCTAACATGATTAGCAAGTTGCTAACATGTTTCTAGCATGATTAGCAAGTTGCTAGCATGTTTCTAGCATGATTAGCAAGTTGTTAGCATGTTGCTAGCATGTTTCTAGCATGATTAGCAAGTTGTTAGCATGTTGCTAGCATGTTTCTAGCATGATTAGCAAGTTGCTAGCATGTTTCTAGCATGATTAGCAAGTTGCTAGCATGTTTCTAGCATGATTAGCAAGTTGTTAGCATGTTGCTAGCATGTTTCTAGCATGATTAGCAAGTTGCTAGCATGTTTCTAGCATGATTAGCAAGTTGCTAGCATGTTTCTAGCATGATTAGCAAGTTGTTAGCATATTGCTAGCATGTTTCTAGCATGATTAGCAAAGTTGCTAGCATGTTTGTGGCATGATTAGCAAGTTGCTAGCATGTTTCTAGTATGATTAGCAAGTTACTAGCATGTTTCTAGTATGATTAGCAAGTTATTAGCATGATTCTGGTTGCTAGCCATAGATAGATAGATAGATAGATAGATAGATAGATAGTTAGATAGTAATGGTTAGATAGATAGATAGATAGATAGATGAGTTTGAATGAGTTTGAATGGATTAGAAATACAGTACATAGAAGGGAAGCTTGATTGAGTCTCAAAGGATTCTGGGAGTTTTGACAGTTGGAGTTTGAAAAGTGTTGGCTCATTTGAACATTCCGTCAATGTAAGTCTATGGGATTTTTCCCAATTTTGATCGGCATTTTTAGGAAAATCGTAAGTCCGATCAGTTAGAAAAGATATAGCAACTCGAGTCAGACCAGTCTGAAGATCTGGGCTGAGTTTGGAGTTTGTAGAGTTAAAGCTCTAGGAGGAGATACAGTCAGAAATTTTAGTCTCAGAAGAATAATAATAATAACTAGATAAAAAAGTTCGTCAAGACAAACTTTAAGTTGGCTTGAGAAAGCCGGACCAGAAAGTTTGAAAGAGTTTGAAAAGTTAAAAAGTTTAAAAAGTTTAAAAAGTTTAAAAAGTTTTATAGCATGTTTCTAACATGATTAGCCAGTTATTAGCATGTTGCTAGCATGATTAGCAAGTTGCTAGCATGTTGCTAGCATGTTTCTA
The DNA here is from genome assembly GCA_036247105.1 of Cirrhinus mrigala. Classification (NCBI taxonomy): domain Eukaryota; kingdom Metazoa; phylum Chordata; class Actinopteri; order Cypriniformes; family Cyprinidae; genus Cirrhinus; species Cirrhinus mrigala. The sequence continues at coordinate 38,720 of CM070010.1, forward strand.
GCATGATTAGAAAGTTGCTAGCATGTTTCTAGCATGATTAGCAAGTTGCTAGCATGTTTCTAGCATGATTAGCAAGTTGTTAGCATGTTGCTAGCATGTTTCTAGCCTGATTAGCAAGTTGCTAGCATGTTTCTAGCATGATTAGCAAGTTGTTAGCATGTTGCTAGCATGTTTCTAGCATGATTAGCAAGTTGCTAGCATGTTTCTAGTATGATTAGCAAGTTGTTAGCATGTTGCTAGCATGTTTCTAGCATGATTAGCAAGTTGTTAGCATGACTAGCATGTTGCTAGCATGTTTCTAGCATGATTAGCAAGTTGCTAGCATGTTTCTAACATGATTAGCAAGTTGCTAGCATGTTTCTAGCATGATTAGCAAGTTGTTAGCATGTTTCTAGCATGTTTTTTAGCATGACTAGCATGTTGCTAGCATGTTTCTAGCATGATTAGAAGTTGCTAGCATGTTTCTAGCATGATTAGCAAGTTGCTAGCATGTTTCTAGCATGATTAGCAAGTTGTTAGCATGTTGCTAGCATGTTTCTAGCCTGATTAGCAAGTTGCTAGCATGTTTCTAGCATGATTAGCAAGTTGTTAGCATGTTGCTAGCATGTTTCTAGCATGATTAGCAAGTTGCTAGCATGTTTCTAGCATGATTAGCAAGTTGTTAGCATGTTGCTAGCATGTTTCTAGCATGATTAGCAAGTTGTTAGCATGTTGCTAGCATGTTTTTTAGCATGACTAGCATGTTGCTAGCATGTTTCTAGCATGATTAGCAAGTTGATAGCATGTTTCTAACATGATTAGCAAGTTGCTAGCATGTTTCTAGCATGATTAGCAAGTTGCTAGCATGTTTCTAGCATGATTAGCAAGTTGTTAGCATGTTGCTAGCATGTTTCTAGCATGATTAGCAAGTTGCTAGCATGTTTCTAGCATGATCAGCAAGTTGCTAGCATGTTTCTAGCATGATTAGCAAGTTGTTAGCATATTGCTAGCATGTTTCTAGCATGATTAGCAAAGTTGCTAGCATGTTTGTGGCATGATTAGCAAGTTGCTAGCATGTTTCTAGTATGATTAGCAAGTTATTAGCATGATTCTGGTTGCTAGCCATAGACAGATAGATAGATAGATAGATAGATAGATAGATAGATAGATAGATAGATAGATAGATAGATAGTAATGGTTAGATAGATAGATAGATAGATAGATAGATAGATAGATAGATAGATAGATAGATAGATGAGTTTGAATGAGTTTGAATGGATTAGAAATACAGTACATAGAAGGGAAGCTTGATTGAGTCTCAAAGGATTCTGGGAGTTTTGACAGTTGGAGTTTGAAAAGTGTTGGCTCATTTGAACATTCCGTCAATGTAAGTCTATGGGATTTTTCCCAATTTTGATCGGCATTTTTAGGAAAATCGTAAGTCCGATCAGTTAGAAAAGATATAGCAACTCGAGTCAGACCAGTCTGAAGATCTGGGCTGAGTTTGGAGTTTGTAGAGTTAAAGCTCTAGGAGGAGATACAGTCAGAAAATTTAGTCTCAGAAGAATAATAATAATAATAATAATAATAATAATAATAATAACTGGAAGTTTAAATAGCAGATCAGTAAGTTGGCTTTCTCAAGCCAACTTAATAATAATAATAATAATAATAATAATAACTGGAAGTTTAAATAGCAGATCAGTAAGTTGGCTTTCTCAAGCCAACTTAACTAGATAAAAAAGTTTGTCAAGACAAACTTTAAGTTGCCCTGAGAAAGCCGGACCAGAAAGTTTGAAAAAGTTTGAAAAGTTTAAAAAGTTTAAAATGATTAAAAAGATTAAAAAGTTTAAAAAGTTTAAAAAGTTTAAAAAGTTTAAAAAGTTTAAAAAGTTTTAAGTCTGGATGGATTTCAGTCTGAAATATTTTAAAGTTTTAAAGTTTGAATGCAGTCTGTCAAATAGACAGATATAGATAGATAGATAGATAGATAGATAGATAGATAGATAGATAGATAGATAGATAGATAGATAGATAGATAATTAACATGTTGTAAGTATGATTCTAACATTATTAGCAAGTTACTAGCATGTTGTTAGCATGTTTAAACATGATTAGCATGTTGCTAGCATGTTTCTAGCATGATTAGCAAGTCGTTAGCGCGATTAGCAAGTTGCTAACATGTTGATAGAACGTTTCTAGCATGATTAGCAAGTTGTTAGCATGTTTCTGGCATGATAAGCAAGTTGCTAGCATGTTTCTAGTATGATTAGAAAAGTTGCTAGCATGTTTCTAGCATGATTAGCAAGTTGCTAGCATGTTTCTAGCATGATTAGCAAAGTTGCTATCATGTTTCTAACATGATTAGCAAGTTGCTGGCATGTTGTTAGCATGTTTCTACCATAATTAGCAAGTTGCTAGCATGTTTCTAACTTGATTAGCATGTTGCTAACATGTTTTTAACATGATTAACAGGTTGCTAGCACAATTAGCAGGTTGCTAGCAGGTTGCTAGCACATTTTTAACATGATTAGCAAGTTGTTAGCATGTTGCTAGCGTGTTTCTAACATGATTAGCATGTTGCTAGCATGATTAACAAGTTGCTAGCATGTTGCTAGCACGTTTTTAGCATGATTAGCGACTTGATAGCATGTTTCTAATATGTTAGCAAGTTGCTAGCATGTTCCTAGCATGATTAGCAAGGTGCTAGCATGTTTCTAGCATGATTAGCAAAGTTGTTAGCATGTTTCTAGCATGATTAGCAAGTTACTAGCATGATTCTGGTTGCTAGCCATAGATAGATAGATAGATAGATAGATAGATAGTAATGGTTAGATGATAGATAGATAGATAGATAGATAGATAGATAGACAGATAGATAGATAGTAATGGTTAGATGATAGATAGATAGATAGATAGATAGATAGATAGTAATGGTTAGATGATAGATAGATAGATAGATATATAGATAGATAGATAGTAATGGTTAGATGATAGATAGATAGATAGATAGATAGATAGATAGATAGATAGATAGATAGATAGATAGATACATACATACATAGATAGATAGACAGTAGTGGTTAGGTGATAGATAGATAGATAGATAGATAGATAGATAGATAGATAGATAGATAGATGATAGATAGATAGATAGATAGATAGATAGATAGATAGATAGATAGATAGATAGATAGATAGATAGATAGATGAGTTTGAATGAGTTTGAATGGATTAGAAATACAATACATAGAAGGGAAGTTTGATTGAGTCTCAAGGGATTCTGGGAGTTTTGACAGTTGGAGTTTGAAAAGTGTTGGCTCATTTGAACATTCCGTCAATGTAAGTCTATGGGATTTTTCCCAAATGTAATCGTCATTTTTAGGAAAACCGTAAGTCCGATCAGTTAGAAAAGATATAGCAACTAACTTCAGATCAGTTTGAAGATCTGGGCTGAGTTTGGAGTTTGTAGAGTTAAATCTCTAGGAGGAGTTAGAGTTGATAATTTTAGTCTCAGAAGAATAATAATAACTAGATAGTAAAGTTTGTCAAGACAAACTTTAGGTTGGCTTGAGAAAGCTGGACCAAAAAGTTTGAAAAAGTTTGAAAAGTTTATAGTTTAAAAAGTTTACGAAGTTTTAAAAAGTTTTGCATTTGATGGTTTTCAGTCTGTAATGGTTTGAAGTCTAACGTAGTTTTAAAAGGTTAAAGTTTGAATGTTTTGAAGGCAATACAGTCTGTCAGAGATAGATAGATAGATAGATAAGTAGATAGATAACAATTAGCAAGTTACTAGAATGATTCTAGCATGATTAGCATTTTACTAGCATGTTGTTAAAATGTTTAACATTTTATTAACATGATAACAGGGGTGGTTGCTAGGGTGTTGCTATGCGGTTGCTAGGGTACCAAGGGTGGTTGCTAGGGTGTTGCTATGCCATTGCTAGGGTATCCAGGATGGTTGCTAAGGTGTTGCAATGCGGTTGCTAGGGTAACAGGGGTGGTTGCTAGGGTGTTACTATCCGGTTGCTAAGGTAACAGGGGTGGTTGCTAGGGTGTTGCTATGGTATCCAGGGTGGTTGCTAGGGTGTTGCTATGCGGTTGCTAAGGTACCCAGGATGGTTGCTAAGGTGTTGCAATGCGGTTGCTAGGGTAACAGGGGTGGTTGCTATGGTGTTGCTATGCGGTTGCTAAGGTATCCAGGATGGTTGCTAGGGTGTTGCTATGCCGTTGCTAAGGTATCCAGGGTGGTTGCTAGGGTGTTGCTATGCGGTTGCTAAGGTAACAGGGGTGGTTGCTAGGGTGTTGCTATGTGGTTGCTAGGGTACTTGGGGTGGTTGCTAGGCCGGTTGCTAAGGTACCCAGGGTGGTTGCAAAGGTGTTGCTATGCCGTTGCTAGGGTATCCAGGGTGGTTGCTGGGGTGTTGCTATGCGGTTGCTAGGGTACTTGGGGTGGTTGCTAGGGTGTTGCTATGCGGTTGCTAGGGTATCCAGGATGGTTGCTAGGGTGTTGCTATGCGGTTGCTAAGGTATCCAGGGTGGTTGCTAGGGTGTTGCTATGCGGTTGCTAGGGTACCCAGGATGGTTGCTAAGGTGTTGCTATGCGGTTGCTAAGGTAACAGGGGTGGTTGCTACGGTGTTGCTATGCAGTTGCTAAGGTAACAGGAGTGGTTGCTAGGGTGTTGCTATGCGGTTGCTAGGGTACTTGGGGTGGTTGCTAGGCCGGTTGTTAAGGTGCCCAGGGTGGTTGCTAAGGATGTTTCTAGCATGATTAACAAGTTGTTAGCATATTTCTAGCATGATTAGCAGGTTGCTAGCATGTTTCTAACATGACTAGCATGTTGCTAGTATGTTTCTAGCATGATTAACAAGTTGCTAGCATATTTCTAGCATGATTAGCATGTTGCTAGCATGTTTTTAACATGATTAGCAAGTTGTTAGCATGTTGCTAGCATGTTCCTAACATGATTAGCAAGTTGCTAACATGTTTTTAACATGATTAGCAATTTGCTAGCATGTTTTTAACATGATTAGCAAGTTGCTAGCATGTTGCTAGCATGTTCCTAACATGATTAGCAAGTTGCTAGCATGTTTCTAGCATGATTAGCATGTTTCTAGCATGTTTTTAACATGATTAGCAAGTTGTTAGCAAGTTGCTAGCATGTTTTTAGAATGATTAGCAAGTTGCTAGCATGTTTTTAGAATGATTAGCAAGTTGCTAGTATGTTTCTAGCATGATTAGCAAGTTGCTAGCATGTTTCTAGCATGATTAGCAAGTTGCTAGCATGTTTCTAACATGATTAGCATGTTTCTAGCATGTTTTTAACATGATTAGCAAGTTGTTAGCAAGTTGCTAGCATGTTTTTAGAATGATTAGCAAGTTGCTAGCATGTTTTTAGAATGATTAGCAAGTTGCTAGTATGTTTCTAGCATGATTAGCAAGTTGCTAGCATGTTTCTAGCATGATTAGCAAGTTGCTAGCATGTTTCTAGCATGATTAGCAAGTTACTAGCATGTTGTTAGTCTGTTTCTAACATGATTACCATGATGTTGGCATGTTATTAGCATGATTAGCCAGTTACTAGCATGTTACTAGCATGATTAGCAGGCTACTAGCATGACTCTAGTTTGGCTAGCGATAGATAGATAGATAGATAGATAGATAGATAGATAGATAGATAGATAGATAGATAGATAGATAGGTAAATAAATAGGTAAATAAATAGATAGATAGATGAGTTTGAATGAGTTTGAATGGATTAGAAATACAGTACATAGAAGGGAAGCTTGATTGAGTCTCAAAGGATTCTGGGAGTTTTGACAGTTGGAATTTGAAAAGTGTTGGCTCATTTGAACATTCCGTCAATGTAAGTCTATGGGATTTTTCCCAGTTTTAAACGTCATTTTTAGGAAAACCGTAAGTCCGATCAGTTTGAAGAGATATAGCAACTCGAGTCAGACCAGTCTGAAGATCTAGGCTGAGTTTGGAGTTTGTAGAGTTAAAGCTCTAGGAGGAGTAGCGTTTGAAAATTTGGCTAAGAAGAATAATAATAATAATAATAAGCTTAAGTAGCAGATCAGTAGGTTGGCTTTCTCAAGCCAACCTAACTAGATAAAAAAGTTCGTCAAGACAAACTTTAAGTTGGCTTGAGAAAGCCGGACCAGAAAGTTTTAAAAAGTTTTAAAAGTTTTAAAAGTTTAAGAAGTTTTAAAAAGTTGCATTTGGATAGGTTTTAGTCTGAAATAGTTTGAAGTTTAAAGTAGTTTTAAAAGGTTAAAGTTTGAATGCAGTCTCTCAGACAGATATATAGATAGATAGACAGATAGAAATATAGATAGATAGATAGATAATAGATAAATTTGCTAACATGTTTCTAGCATGTTGTTAGAATGTTTCTAGCATGATTAGCAAGTTGTTAGAATGTTGCTAGCATGTTTCTGGCATTATTAGCAAGTTGCTAGCATGTTTCTAGCATAATTAGCAAGTTGTTAGCATGTTGCTAGCATGATTAGCATGTTGCTAGCATGTTTCTAGCATGATTAGCAAGTTGCTAGCATGTTTCTAGCATGATTAGCAAGTTGTTGGCATGTTGCTAGCATGTTTCTAGCATGATTAGCATGTTGCTAGCATGTTGCTAGCATGTTTCTAGCATGATTAGCAAGTTGCTAGCATGTTTCTAACATGATTAGCAAGTTGTTAGCATGTTGCTAGCATGATTAGCAAGTTGTTAGCATGTTTCTAGCATGTTTCTAGCATGATTAGCAAGTTGTTAGCATGTTTCTAGCATGATTAGCATGTCGTTAACATGTTTCTAGCATGATTAGCAAGTTGCTAGCATGTTTCTAGCATGATTAGCAAAGCTGCTAGCATGTCTCTAGCATGATTAACATGTCGCTAGCATGTTTCTAACATGATTAGCAAGTTGCTAGCATGTTGCTAGCATGATTAGCATGTTGCTAGCATGTTTCTAGCATGATTAGCAAGTTGTTAGCATGTTGCTAGCATGTTTCTAGCATGATTAGCATGTTGCTAGCATGTTGCTAGCATGTTTCTAGCATGATTAGCAAGTTGCTAGCATGTTTCTAGCATGATTAGCCAGTTGTTAGCATGTCTCTAGCATGATTAGCAAGTTGCTAGCATGTTTCTAGCATGATTAGCAAGTTGTTAGCATGTTTCTGGTTGCTAGCCATAGATAGATAGATAGATAGATAGATAGTAAAGTTTAGATAGATAGATAGATAGATAGATAGATAGATAGATAGATAGATAGATGAGTTTGAATGAGTTTAAATGGATTAGAAATACAGTACATAGAAGGGAGGTTTGATTGAGGCTCAAAGGATTCTGGGGATTTTGACAGTTGGAGTTTAAAAAGTGCTGGCTCATTTGAACATTCCGTCAATGTAAGTCTATGGGATTTTTCCCAAATTTAATCGCCATTTTTAGGAAAACCGTAAGTCCGATCAGTTAGAAAAGATATAGCAACTAACTTCAGATCAGTTTAAAGATCTGGGCTGAGTTTGGAGTTTGTAGATTTAAAGCTCTAGGAGGAGTTAGAGTTGATAATTTTAGTCTCAGAAGAAGAAGAATAATAATAATAAGTTTAAGTAGCATTTCAGTAAGTTGGCTTTCTCAAGCCAACTTAACTAGATAGTAAAGTTTGTCAAGACAAACTTTAGGTTGGCTTGAGAAAGCTGGACCAAAAAGTTTGAAAAAGTTTGAAAAGTTTATAGTTTAAAAAGTTTACGAAGTTTTAAAAAGTTTTGCATTTGATGGTTTTCAGTCTGTAATGGTTTGAAGTCTAACGTAGTTTTAAAAGGTTAAAGTTTGAATGTTTTGAAGGCAATACAGTCTGTCAGAGATAGATAGATAGATAGATAAGTAGATAGATAACAATTAGCAAGTTACTAGAATGATTCTAGCATGATTAGCATTTTACTAGCATGTTGTTAAAATGTTTAACATTTTATTAACATGATAACAGGGGTGGTTGCTAGGGTGTTGCTATGCGGTTGCTAGGGTACCAAGGGTGGTTGCTAGGGTGTTGCTATGCCATTGCTAGGGTATCCAGGATGGTTGCTAAGGTGTTGCAATGCGGTTGCTAGGGTAACAGGGGTGGTTGCTAGGGTGTTACTATCCGGTTGCTAAGGTAACAGGGGTGGTTGCTAGGGTGTTGCTATGGTATCCAGGGTGGTTGCTAGGGTGTTGCTATGCGGTTGCTAAGGTACCCAGGATGGTTGCTAAGGTGTTGCAATGCGGTTGCTAGGGTAACAGGGGTGGTTGCTATGGTGTTGCTATGCGGTTGCTAAGGTATCCAGGATGGTTGCTAGGGTGTTGCTATGCCGTTGCTAAGGTATCCAGGGTGGTTGCTAGGGTGTTGCTATGCGGTTGCTAAGGTAACAGGGGTGGTTGCTAGGGTGTTGCTATGTGGTTGCTAGGGTACTTGGGGTGGTTGCTAGGCCGGTTGCTAAGGTACCCAGGGTGGTTGCAAAGGTGTTGCTATGCCGTTGCTAGGGTATCCAGGGTGGTTGCTGGGGTGTTGCTATGCGGTTGCTAGGGTACTTGGGGTGGTTGCTAGGGTGTTGCTATGCGGTTGCTAGGGTATCCAGGATGGTTGCTAGGGTGTTGCTATGCGGTTGCTAAGGTATCCAGGGTGGTTGCTAGGGTGTTGCTATGCGGTTGCTAGGGTACCCAGGATGGTTGCTAAGGTGTTGCTATGCGGTTGCTAAGGTAACAGGGGTGGTTGCTACGGTGTTGCTATGCAGTTGCTAAGGTAACAGGAGTGGTTGCTAGGGTGTTGCTATGCGGTTGCTAGGGTACTTGGGGTGGTTGCTAGGCCATGATTAGCAGGTTGCTAGCATGTTTCTAACATGACTAGCATGTTGCTAGTATGTTTCTAGCATGATTAACAAGTTGCTAGCATATTTCTAGCATGATTAGCATGTTGCTAGCATGTTTTTAACATGATTAGCAAGTTGTTAGCATGTTGCTAGCATGTTCCTAACATGATTAGCAAGTTGCTAACATGTTTTTAACATGATTAGCAATTTGCTAGCATGTTTTTAACATGATTAGCAAGTTGCTAGCATGTTGCTAGCATGTTCCTAACATGATTAGCAAGTTGCTAGCATGTTTCTAGCATGATTAGCATGTTTCTAGCATGTTTTTAACATGATTAGCAAGTTGTTAGCAAGTTGCTAGCATGTTTTTAGAATGATTAGCAAGTTGCTAGCATGTTTTTAGAATGATTAGCAAGTTGCTAGTATGTTTCTAGCATGATTAGCAAGTTGCTAGCATGTTTCTAGCATGATTAGCAAGTTGCTAGCATGTTTCTAGCATGATTAGCAAGTTACTAGCATGTTGTTAGTCTGTTTCTAACATGATTACCATGATGTTGGCATGTTATTAGCATGATTAGCCAGTTACTAGCATGTTACTAGCATGATTAGCAGGCTACTAGCATGACTCTAGTTTGGCTAGCGATAGATAGATAGATAGATAGATAGATAGATAGATAGATAGATAGATAGATAGATAGGTAAATAAATAGATAGATAGATGAGTTTGAATGAGTTTGAATGGATTAGAAATACAGTACATAGAAGGGAAGCTTGATTGAGTCTCAAAGGATTCTGGGAGTTTTGACAGTTGGAATTTGAAAAGTGTTGGCTCATTTGAACATTCCGTCAATGTAAGTCTATGGGATTTTTCCCAGTTTTAAACGTCATTTTTAGGAAAACCGTAAGTCCGATCAGTTTGAAGAGATATAGCAACTCGAGTCAGACCAGTCTGAAGATCTAGGCTGAGTTTGGAGTTTGTAGAGTTAAAGCTCTAGGAGGAGTAGCGTTTGAAAATTTGGCTAAGAAGAATAATAATAACTAGATAGTAAAGTTTGTCAAGACAAACTTTAGGTTGGCTTGAGAAAGCTGGACCAGAAAGTTTGAAAAAGTTTGAAAAGTTTATAGTTTAAAAAGTTTACGAAGTTTTAAAAAGTTTTGCATTTGACGGTTTTCAGTCTGTAATGGTTTGAAGTCTAACGTAGTTTTAAAAGGTTAAAGTTTGAATGTTTTGAAGGCAATACAGTCTGTCAGAGATAGATAGATAGATAGATAGTAATGGTTAGATGATAGATAGATAGATAGATAGATAAGTAGATAGATAACAATTAGCAAGTTACTAGAATGATTCTAGCATGATTAGCATTTTACTAGCATGTTGTTAACATGTTTAACATTTTATTAACATGATAACGGGTGGTTGCTAGGGTGTTGCTATGCGGTTGCCAAGGTAACGGGGTGGTTGCTAGGGTGTTGCTATGCGGTTGCTAGGGTACTTGGGGTGGTTGCTATGCGGTTGCTAAGGTACCCAGGGTGGTTGCTAGGGTGTTGCTATGCCGTTGCTAGGGTATCCAGGGTGGTTGCTAGGGTGGTTGCTAGGGTGTTGCTATGCGGTTGCTAGGGTATCCAGGGTGGTTGCTAGGGTGGTTGCTAGGGTGTTGCTATGCGGTTGCTAAGGTATCCAGGGTGGTTGCTAGGGTGTTGCTATGCGGTTGCTAAGGTAACAGGGGTGGTTGCTACGGTGTTGCTATGCAGTTGCTAAGGTAACAGGAGTGGTTGCTAGGGTGTTGCTATGCGGTTGCTAGGGTACCCAGGGTGGTTGCTAGGGTGTTGCTATGCGGTTGCTAGGGTATCCAGGGTGGTTGCTAGGGTGGTTGCTAGGGTGTTGCTATGCGGTTGCTAAGGTATCCAGGGTGGTTGCTAGGGTGTTGCTATGCGGTTGCTAGGGTACTTGGGGTGGTTGCTAGGCCGGTTGTTAAGGTGCCCAGGGTGGTTGCTAAGGATGTTTCTAGCATGATTAACAAGTTGCTAGCATGTTTCTAACATGATTAGCAAGTTGTTAGCAAGTTGCTAGCATGTTTTTAGAATGATTAGCAAGTTGCTAGTATGTTTCTAGCATGATTAGCAAGTTGCTAGCATGTTTCTAGCATGATTAGCAAGTTGCTAGCATGTTTTTAACATGATTAGCAAGTTGCTAGCATGTTGCTAGCATGTTCTTAACATGATTAGCAAGTTGCTAGCATGTTTCTAGCATGATTAGCAAGTTGCTAGCATGTTTCTAGCATGATTAGCATGTTTCTAGCATGTTTTTAACATGATTAGCAAGTTGCTAGCATGTTTTTAGAATGATTAGCAAGTTGCTAGCATGTTTTTAGAATGATTAGCAAGTTGCTAGTATGTTTCTAGCATGATTAGCAAGTTGTTAGTATATTGCTAGCATGTTTCTAGCATGGTTAGCAAGTTGCTAGCATGTTTCTAGCATGATTAGCATGTTTCTAGCATGTTTTTAACATGATTAGCAAGTTGTTAGCAAGTTTTTAACATGATTAGCAAGTTGTTAGCAAGTTGCTAGCATGTTTTTAGAATGATTAGCAAGTTGCTAGCATGTTTTTAGAATGATTAGCAAGTTGCTAGTATGTTTCTAGCATGATTAGCAAGTTGCTAGCATGTTTCTAGCATGATTAGCATGTTTCTAGCATGTTTTTAACATGATTAGCAAGTTGTTAGCAAGTTGCTAGCATGTTTTTAGAATGATTAGCAAGTTGCTAACATGTTTTTAGAATGATTAGCAAGTTGCTAGTATGTTTCTAGCAAGTTGTTAGCATGTTGCTAGCATGTTTCTAGCATGATTAGCAAGTTGTTAGCATGTTCCTAGCATGATTAGCAAGTTACTAGCATGTTGTTAGTCTGTTTCTAACATGATTAGCAAGTTACTAGCATGTTGTTAGTCTGTTTCTAACATGATTAGCATGTTGTTAGCATGTTATTAGCATGATTAGCCAGTTACTAGCATGTTACTAGCATGATTAGCAGGCTACTAGCATGACTCTAGTTTGGCTAGTGATATATTGCTAGCATGTTTCTAGCATGATTAACAAGTTGTTAGCATGTTGCTAGCATGTTTCTAGCATGATTAGCAAGTTGCTAGCATGTTTCTAGCATGATTAGCAAGTTGTTAGCATGTTGCTAGCATGTTTTTTAGCATGACTAGCATGTTGCTAGCATGTTTCTAACATGATTAGCAAGTTGCTAACATGTTTCTAGCATGATTAGCAAGTTGCTAGCATGTTTCTAGCATGATTAGCAAGTTGTTAGCATGTTGCTAGCATGTTTCTAGCATGATTAGCAAGTTGTTAGCATGTTGCTAGCATGTTTCTAGCATGATTAGCAAGTTGCTAGCATGTTTCTAGCATGATTAGCAAGTTGCTAGCATGTTTCTAGCATGATTAGCAAGTTGTTAGCATGTTGCTAGCATGTTTCTAGCATGATTAGCAAGTTGCTAGCATGTTTCTAGCATGATTAGCAAGTTGCTAGCATGTTTCTAGCATGATTAGCAAGTTGCTAGCATGTTTCTAGCATGATTAGCAAGTTGTTAGCATATTGCTAGCATGTTTCTAGCATGATTAGCTGAGTTTGGAGTTTGTAGAGTTAAAGCTCTAGGAGGAGATACAGTCAGAAAATTTAGTCTCAGAAGAATAATAATAACTAGATAAAAAAGTTCGTCAAGACAAACTTTAAGTTGGCTTGAGAAAGCCGGACCAGAAAGTTTTAAAAAGTTTGAAAAGTTTGAAAAGTTTGAAAAGTTTAAGAAGTTTAAGAAGTTTTCAAAAGTTTTAAGTTTGGATGGTTTTCAGTCTGACATTGTTTGAAGTTTTAAAGTTTGAATGCAGTTTGATAGATAGATAGATAGATAGATAGATAGATAGATAGATAGATAGTAATTGTTAGATGATAGATAAATAGATAGATTAGGAAGATGTTAACATGATTAACATGTTGCTACCATGTTTCTAACATGATTAGCAAAGTTGCTAGCATGTTTTTATCATTATTAACAAGTTGCTAGCATGTTTCTAGCATGATTAACAAGTTGCTAGCATGATTAGCAAAGTCGTTAGCATGTTTCTAGCATGATTAGCAAGTTGCTAGCAGGTGGCTAGCATGATTAACAAGTTGCTAGCATGTTTCTAGCATGATTAGCAAGTTGCTAGCAGGTGGCTAGCATGATTAGCAAAGTTGCTAGCATGTTTCTAACATGATTAGCAAGTTGCTAGCATGATTTTAACATGATTAGCAAGTTGCTAGCATGTTTCTAGTATGATTAGCAAGTTGCTAGCATGTTTCTAGTATGATTAGCAAAGTTGCTAGCATGTTTCTAGCATGATTAGCAAGTTGTTAGCATGTTGCTAGCATGTTTGTGGCATGATTAGCAGGTTGCTAGCATGTTTCTGGCATGATTAGCAAAGTTGCTAGCATGTTTCTAGTATGATTAGCAAGTTGCTAGCATGTTTCTAGCATGACTAGCAAAGTTGCTAGCATGTTTCTAGCATGATTAGCAAAGTTGCTAGCACGTTGCTAGCATGTTTCTAGCATGTTTCTAGCATGATTAGCAAGTTCTTAGCATGTTGCTAACATGTTTCTAGCATGATTAACAAAGTTGCTAGCATGTTGCTAGCATATTTCTGGTATGATTAGCAAGTTGTTAGCATGTTGCTAGCATGTTTCTAGCATTATTAGCAAAGTTGTTAACATGTTTCTAACATGATTAGCAAAGTTGCTAGCATGTTTCTAGCATGATTAGCAACATTGCTAGCATGATTCTGGTTGCTAGCCATAGATAGATAGATAGATTGATAGATAGATAGATAGTAATGGTTAGATGATAGATAGATAGATAGATAGATAGTAAAGGTTAGATAGATAGATAGATAGATAGATAGATGAGTTTGAATGAGTTTAAATGGATTAGAAATACAGTACATAGAAGGGAAGCTTGATTGAGTCTCAAAGGATTCTGGGAGTTTTGACAGTTGAAATTTGAAAAGTGTTGGCTCATTTGAACATTCCGTCAATGTAAGTCTATGGGATTTTTCCCAATTTTAATCGTCAGTTTTAGGAAAATCGTAAGTCCGATCAGTTAGAAAAGATATAGCAACTCGAGTCAGACCAGTCTGAAGATCTGGGCTGAGTTTGGAGTTTGTAGAGTTAAAGCTCTAGGAGGAGTAGCGTTTGGAAATTTTAGTCTCAGAAGAATAATAATAATAATAACTTTAAGTTTAAATAGCATATCAGTAAGTTGGCTTTCTCAAGCCAACTTAACTAGATAAAAAAGTTCGTCAAGACAAACTTTAAGTTGGCTTGAGAAAGCCGGACCAGAAAGTTTGAAAGAGTTTGAAAAGTTTAAAAAGTTTAAAAAGTTTTATAGCATGTTTCTAGCATGATTAGCCAGTTATTAGCATGTTGCTAGCATGTTTCTAACATAATTAACATGTTGCTAGCATGTTTCTAACATGATTAGCAAGTTGTTAGCATGTTGCTAGCATATTTCTAGCATGATTAGCAAGTTGCTAGCATGTTTCTAGCATGATTAGCAAGTTGTTAGCATGTTGCTAGCATGTTTCTAGCATGATTAGCAAGTTGCTAACATGTTTCTAACATGATTAGCAAGTTGTTAGCATATTGCTAGCATGTTTCTAGCATGATTAGCAAGTTGTTAACATGTTGCTAGCATGTTTCTAACATGATTAGCAAGTTGTTAGCATATTGCTAGCATGTTTCTAGCATGATTAGCAAGTTGTTGGCATGTTGCTAGCATGTTTCTAGCATGATTAGCAAGTTGCTAGCATTGCTAGCATGTTTCTGGCATGATTAACAAGTTGTTAGCATGTTGCTAGCATGTCTCTAGCATGATTAGCAAGTTGCTAGCATGTTTCTAACATGATTAGCAAGTTGTTAGCATGTTGCTAGCATGTTTTTTAGCATGACTAGCATGTTGCTAGCATGTTTCTAGCATGATTAGCAAGTTGCTAGCATGTTTCTAGCATGATTAGCAAGTTGTTAGCATGTTGCTAGCATGTTTCTAGCCTGATTAGCAAGTTGCTAGCATGTTTTTAGAATGATTAGCAAGTTGTTAGCATGTTGCTAGCATGTTTCTAGCATGATTAGCAAGTTGCTAGCATGTTTCTAGCATGATTAGCAAGTTGTTAGCATGTTGCTAGCATGTTTCTAGCATGATTAGCAAGTTGTTAGCATGTTGCTAGCATGTTTTTTTAGCATGACTAGCATGTTGCTAGCATGTTTCTAGCATGATTAGCAAGTTGCTAGCATGTTTCTAACATGATTAGCAAGTTGCTAGCATGTTTCTAGCATGATTAGCAAGTTGCTAGCATGTTTCTAGCATGATTAGCAAGTTGTTAGCATGTTGCTAGCATGTTTCTAGCATGATTAGCAAGTTGCTAGCATGTTTCTAGCATGATCAGCAAGTTGCTAGCATGTTTCTAGCATGATTAGCAAGTTGTTAGCATATTGCTAGCATGTTTCTAGCATGATTAGCAAAGTTGCTAGCATGTTTGTGGCATGATTAGCAAGTTGCTAGCATGTTTCTAGTATGATTAGCAAGTTATTAGCATGATTCTGGTTGCTAGCCATAGACAGATAGATAGATAGATAGATAGATAGATAGATAGATAGATAGATAGATAGATAGTAATGGTTAGATAGATAGATAGATAGATAGATAGATAGATGAGTTTGAATGAGTTTGAATGGATTAGAAATACAGTACATAGAAGGGAAGCTTGATTGAGTCTCAAAGGATTCTGGGAGTTTTGACAGTTGGAGTTTGAAAAGTGTTGGCTCATTTGAACATTCCGTCAATGTAAGTCTATGGGATTTTTCCCAATTTTGATCGACATTTTTAGGAAAATTGTAAGTCCGATCAGTTAGAAAAGATATAGCAACTCGAGTCAGACCAGTCTGAAGATCTGGGCTGAGTTTGGAGTTTGTAGAGTTAAAGCTCTAGGAGGAGATACAGTCAGAAAATTTAGTCTCAGAAGAATAATAATAATAATAATAATAATAATAACTAGATAAAAAAGTTCGTCAAGACAAACTTTAAGTTGGCTTGAGAAAGCCGGACCAGAAAGTTTGAAAAGTTTAAAAAGTTTAAAAAGATTAAAAAGTTTTAAGTTTGGATGGTTTTCAGTCTGAAATATTTTGAAGTTTTAAAGTTTGAATGCAGTCTGTCAGATAGATAAATAGATAGATAGATAGATAATTAACATGTTGTTAGTATGATTCTAACATTATTACCAAGTTAGTAACATGTTGCTAGCATGTTTTTAACATGATTAGCAAGGTACTAGCATGTTGCTAGTCTGTTTCTAGCATTATTAGCAAGTTGTTAGCATGTTGTTAGTACGTTTCTAACATGATTAGCATGTTGCTAGCATGTTTCTAGCATGATTAACAAGTTTCTAGCATGATTAGCAAGTTGCTAGCACGTTTCTAGCATGATTAGCATGTTTCTAGCATGTTTTTAACATGATTAGCAAGTTGTTAGCAAGTTGCTAGCATGTTTTTAGAATGATTAGCAAGTTGCTAGCATGTTTTTAGAATGATTAGCAAGTTGCTAGTATGTTTCTAGCATGATTGGAATGTTGCTAGCATGATTAGCAAGTTGCTAGCATGTTGCTAGCACGTTTCTAGCATGATTAGCAAAGTTGCTAGCATGTTTCTAACATGATTAGCAAGTTGCTAGCATGTTGCTAGCATGTTTCTAACATGATTAGAATGTTGCTAGCATGTTTCTAGCATGATTAGCAAGTTGCTAGCATGTTTCTAGCATGATTAGCAAATTGCTAGCATGTTTCTAGTATGATTAGCAAAGTTGCTAGCATATTTCTAGCATGATTAACAAGTTGCTAGCATGTTTCTAGCATGATTAGCAAGTTGCTAGCATGTTTCTAGTATGATTAACAAAGTTGCTAGCATGATTTTAGCATGATTAGCAATTTGCTAGCATTATTTTAGCATGATTAGCAAGTTACTAGCATGTTTCTAGTATGATTAACAAGTTGCTAGCATGATTTTAGCATGATTAGCAAGTTGCTAGCATGTTTCTAGTTTGATTAGCAAAGTTGCTAGCATGATTTTAGCATGATTAGCAAGTTGCTAGCATGTTTCTAGCATGATTAGCAAGTTGTTAGCATGTTTCTAGTATGATTAGCAAAGTTGCTAGCATGTTTCTAGCATGATTAGCAAGTTGCTAGCATGTTTCTAGCATGATTAGCAAGTTGCTAGCATGATTTTAACATGATTAGCAAGTTGCTAGCATGATTTTAGCAAGATTAGCAAGTTGCTAGCATGATTTTAACATGATTAGCATGTTGCTAGCATGTTTGTGGCATGATTAGCAAGTTGCTAGCATGTTTCTAACATGATTAGCAAAGTTGCTAGCATGTTTTTTTTTTTAGCATGATTAGCAAGTTGCTAGCATGATTTTAGCATGATTAACAAGTTGCTAGCATGTTTCTAGCATGATTAGCAAGTTGTTAGCATGTTTCTAGCATGATTAGCAAGGTGCTAGCATGTTTCTGGCATGATTAGCAAGTTGTTAGCATGTTGCTAGCATGTTTCTAGCATGATTAGCAAGTTGCTAGCATGTTTCTGGTTGCTAGCCATAGATAGATAGATAGATAGATAGATAGTAAAGGTTAGATGATAGATAGATAGATAGATAGATAGATGAGTTTGAATGAGTTTGAATGGATTAGAAATACAGTACATAGAAGGGAAGCTTGATTGAGTCTCAAAGGATTCTGGGAGTTTTGACAGTTGGAGTTTGAAAAGTGTTGGCTCATTTGAACATTCCGTCAATGTAAGTCTATGGGATTTTTCCCAATTTTGATCGGCATTTTTAGGAAAATCGTAAGTCCAATCAGTTAGAAAAGATATAGCAACTCGAGTCAGACCAGTCTGAAGATCTGGGCTGAGTTTGGAGTTTGTAGAGTTAAAGCTCTAGGAGGAGATACAGTCAGAAAATTTAGTCTCAGAAGAATAATAATAATAATAATAATAACTGGAAGTTTAAATAGCAGATCAGTAAGTTGGCTTTCTCAAGCCAACTTAATAATAATAATAATAACTGGAAGTTTAAATAGCAGATCAGTAAGTTGGCTTTCTCAAGCCAACTTAATAATAACTAGATAAAAAAGTTCGTCAAGACAAACTTTAAGTTGGCTTGAGAAAGCCGGACCAGAAAGTTTGAAAGAGTTTGAAAAGTTTAAAAAGTTTAAAAAGTTTAAAAAGATTAAAAAGTTTTAAGTTTGGATGGTTTTCAGTCTGAAATATTTTGAAGTTTTAAAGTTTGAATGCAGTCTGTCAGATAGATAAATAGATAGATAGATAGATAGATAGATAGATAATTAACATGTTGTTAGTATGATTCTAACATTATTACCAAGTTACTAGCATGTTGCTAGCATGTTTCTAACATGATTGGAATGTTGCTAGCATGATTAGCAAGTTGCTAGGATGATTAGCAAGTTGTTAGCATGTTGCTAGCATGATTAGCAAGTTGCTAGCATGTTGCTAGCACGTTTCTAGCATGATTAGCAAGTTGCTAGCATGTTGCTAGCATGTTTCTAACATGATAAGAATGTTGCTAGCATGTTTCTAGCATGATTAGCAAGTTGCTAGCATGTTTCTAGCATGATTAGCAAGTTGCTAGCATGTTTCTAGTATGATTAGCAAAGTTGTTAGCATATTTCTAGCATGATTAACAAGCTGCTAGCATGTTTCTAGTATGATTAGCAAAGTTGCTAGCATGATTTTAGCATGATTAGTAAGTTGCTAGCATTATTTTAGCATGATTAGCAAGTTACTAGCATGTTTCTAGTATGATTAGCAAGTTGCTAGCATGATTTTAACATGATTAGCAAGTTGCTAGCAAGATTTTAGCAAGATTAGCAAGTTGCTAGCATGTTTCTAGCATGATTAGCAAGTTGCTAGCATGTTTCTAGCATGATTAGCAAGTTGTTAGCATGTTGCTAGCATGTTTCTAGTAAGATTAGCAAGTTGCTAGCATGTTTCATAGATAGATAGATAGTTAGATAGTAATGGTTAGATAGATAGATAGATAGATAGATGAGTTTGAATGAGTTTGAATGGATTAGAAATACAGTACATAGAAGGGAAGCTTGATTGAGTCTCAAAGGATTCGGCGAGTTTTGACAGTTGGAGTTTGAAAAGTGTTGGCTCATTTGAACATTCCGTCAATGTAAGTCTATGGGATTTTTCCCAATTTTGATCGGCATTTTTAGGAAAATCGTAAGTCCGATCAGTTAGAAAAGATATAGCAACTCGAGTCAGACCAGTCTGAAGATCTGGGCTGAGTTTGGAGTTTGTAGAGTTAAAGCTCTAGGAGGAGATACAGTCAGAAAATTTAGTCTCAGAATAATAATAATAATAATAATAACTGGAAGTTTAAATAGCAGATCAGTAAGTTGGCTTTCTCAAGCCAACTTAATAACTAGATAAAAAAGTTCGTCAAGACAAACTTTAAGTTGGCTTGAGAAAGCCAGAACAGAAAGTTTTAAAAAGTTTGAAAAGTTAATAAAGTTTAAAAAGTTTAAGAAGTTTTAAAATGTAATAAGTTTGATGGTTTTCAACGTGATTAACATGTTATTAGCATGATTAGCAAGTTACTAGCATGATTAGCAAGTTACTAGCATGTTGCTAGCATGTTTCTAGCATGATTAGCAAGTTACTAGCATGTTGCTAACATGTTTCTAGCATGATTAGCAAGTTACTAGCATGTTACTAGAATGATTAGCAAGTTACTAGCATGTTGGTAGCATGTTTCTAGCATGATTAGCAAGTTACTAGCATGATTAGCAAGTTACTAGCATGTTGCTAGCATGTTTCTAGCATGATTAGCAAGTTACTAGCATGTTGCTAACATGTTTCTAGCATGATTAGCAAGTTACTAGCATGCTACTAGCATGATTAGCAAGTTACTAGCATGTTACTAGAATGATTAGCAAGTTACTAGCATGACTCTAGTGATAGATAGATAGATAGATAGTAATACTTTGATGATAGATAGATAGATAGATAGATAAATGAGTTTGAATGAGTTTAAATGGATTAGAAATACAGTACATAGAAGGGAAGTTTGATTGAGGCTCAAAGGATTCTGGGAGTTTTGACAGTTGGAATTTGAATAGTGTTGGCTCATTTGAACATTCCGTCAATGTAAGTCTATGGGATTTTTCCCAGTTTTAAACCTCATTTTTAGGAAAACCGTAAGTCCAATCAGTTAGAAAAGATATAGCAACTAACTTCAGATCAGTTTGAAGATCTGGGCTGAGTTTAGAGCTTGTAGAGTTAAAGCTCTAGGAGGAGTTAGTGTGAACAGTTTTAGTAAGAAGAATAATAATAACTAGATAAAAAAGTTTGTCAAGACAAACTTTAAGTTGGCTTGAGAAAGCCGGAACAGAAAGTTTTAAAAAGTTTGAAAAGTTAATAAAGTTTAAAAAGTTTAAGAACTTTTAAAATGTAATAAGTTTGATGGTTTTCAACGTGATTAACATGTTATTAGCATGATTAGCAAGTTACTAGCATGATTAGCAAGTTACTAGCATGTTGCTAGCATGTTTCTAGCATGATTAGCAAGTTACTAGCAAGTTGCTAACATGTTTCTAGCACGATTAGCAAGTTACTAGCATGTTACTAGCATGATTAGCAAGTTACTAGCATGTTACTAGAATGATTAGCAAGTTACTAGCATGTTGGCAGCATGTTTCTAGCATGATTAACAAGTTACTAGCATGATTAGCAAGTTACTAGCATGTTGCTAGCATGTTTCTAGCATGATTAGCAAGTTACTAGCATGTTGCTAACAGGTTTCTAGCATGATTAGCAAGTTACTAGCATGTTACTAGCATGATTATCAAGTTACTAACATGTTATTAGCATGATTAGCAAGTTACTAGGATGTTGATAGCATGATTAGCAAGTTACTAGCATGTTACTAGCATGATTAGCAAGTTACTAGCATGTTGGTAGCATGTTTCTAACATGATTAGCAAGTTACTAGCATGTTGCTAGCATGTTTCTAGCATGATTAGCAAGTTACTAGCATGATTAGCAAGTCACTAGCATGTTGCTAGCATGTTTCTAGCATGATTAGCAAGTTACTAGCATGTTACTAGCATGATTAGCAAGTTACTAGCATGTTGTTAGCATGATTAGCAAGTTACTAGCATGTTGTTAGCATGTTTCTAGCATGATTAGCAAGTTACTAGCATGTTGTTAGCATGTTTCTAGCATGATTAGTAAGTTGTTAGCATGTTTCTAGCATGATTATCAAGATGCTAGCATGTTTCTAGCATGATTAGCAGGCTACTAGCATGACTCTAGTTTGGCTAGTGATAGATAGATAGATAGATAGATAGATAGATAGATAGTAATAGTTTGATGATAGATAGATAGATAGATAGATAGATAAATGAGTTTGAATGAGTTTAAATGGATTAGAAATACAGTACATAGAAGGGAAGTTTGATTGAGGCTCAAAGGATTCTGGGAGTTTTGACAGTTGGAATTTGAATAGTGTTGGCTCATTTGAACATTCCGTCAATGTAAGTCTATGGGATTTTTCCAGTTTTAAACGTCATTTTTAGGAAAACCGTAAGTCCAATCAGTTAGAAAAGATATAGCAACTAACTTCAGATCAGTTTGAAGATCTGGGCTGAGTTTGGAGTTTGTAGAGTTAAAGCTCTAGGAGGAGTTAGAGTGAACAGTTTTAGTAAGAAGAATAATAATAATAACTAGATAAAAAAGTTCGTCAAGACAAACTTTAAGTTGGCTTGAGAAAGCCGGAACAGAAAGTTTTAAAAAGTTTGAAAAGTTAATAAAGTTTAAAAAGTTTAAGAAGTTTTAAAATGTAATAAGTTTGATGGTTTTCAACGTGATTAACATGTTATTAGCATGATTAGCAAGTTACTAGCATGATTAGCAAGTTACTAGCATGTTGCTAGCATGTTTCTAGCATGATTAGCAAGTTACTAGCATGTTGCTAACATGTTTCTAGCATGATTAGCAAGTTACTAGCATGTTACTAGCATGATTAGCAAGTTACTAGCATGTTACTAGAATGATTAGCAAGTTACTAGCATGTTGGTAGCATGTTTCTAGCATGATTAGCAAGTTACTAGCATGATTAGCAAGTTACTAGCATGTTGCTAGCATGTTTCTAGCATGATTAGCAAGTTACTAGCATGTTACTAGCATGATTAGCAAGTCACTAGCATGTTGCTAGCATGTTTCTAGCATGATTAGCAAGTTACTAGCATGTTACTAGCATGATTAGCAAGTTACTAGCATGTTGTTAGCATGATTAGCAAGTTACTAGCATGTTGTTAGCATGTTTCTAGCATGATTAGCAAGTTACTAGCATGTTGTTAGCATGTTTCTAGCATGATTAGTAAGTTGCTAGCATGTTTCTAGCATGATTAGCAAGTTGTTAGCATGTTTCTAGTATGATTATCAAGATGCTAGCATGTTTCTAGCATGATTAGCAGGCTACTAGCATGACTCTAGTTTGGCTAGTGATAGATAGATAGATAGATAGATAGTAATAGTTTGATGATAGATAGATAGATAGATAGATAAATGAGTTTGAATGAGTTTAAATGGATTAGAAATACAGTACATAGAAGGGAAGTTTGATTGAGGCTCAAAGGATTCTGGGAGTTTTGACAGTTGGAATTTGAATAGTGTTGGCTCATTTGAACATTCCGTCAATGTAAGTCTATGGGATTTCTCCCAGTTTTAAACGTCATTTTTAGGAAAACCGTAAGTCCAATCAGTTAGAAAAGATATAGCAACTAACTTCAGATCAGTTTGAAGATCTGGGCTGAGTTTGGAGTTTGTAGAGTTAAATTTCTAGGAGGAGTTAGAGTGAACAGTTTTAGTAAGAAGAATAATAATAATAATAATAAGTTTAAATAGCATATCAGTAAGTTGGCTTTCTCAAGCCAACTTAATAATAAGTTTAAATAGCATATCAGTAAGTTGGCTTTCTCAAGCCAACTTAATAATAATAATAAGTTTAAATAGCATATCAGTAAGTTGGCTTTCTCAAGCCAACTTAATAACTAGATAAAAAAAGTTCGTCAAGACAAACTTTAAGTTGGCTTGAGAAAGCCGGACCAGAAAGTTTTAAAAAGTTTTAAAAGTTTTAAAAGTTTAAGAAGTTTTAAAAAGTTGCATTTGGATAGGTTTTAGTCTGAAATAGTTTGAAGTTTAAAGTAGTTTTAAAAGGTTAAAGTTTGAATGCAGTCTCTCAGACAGATATATAGATAGATAGACAGATAGAAATATAGATAGATAGATAATAGATAAATTTGCTAACATGTTTCTAGCATGTTGTTAGAATGTTTCTAGCATGATTAGCAAGTTGTTAGAATGTTGCTAGCATGTTTCTGGCATGATTAGCAAGTTGCTAGCATGTTTCTAGCATGATTAGCAAGTTGTTAGCATGTTGCTAGCATGATTAGCAAGTTGCTAGCATGTTTCTAGCATGATTAGCAAGTTGCTAGCATGTTTCTAGCATGATTAGCAAGTTGTTAGCATGTTTCTAGCATGATTAGCATGTTGCTAGCATGTTGCTAGCATGTTTCTAGCATGATTAGCAAGTTGCTAGCATGTTTCTAGCATGATTAGCAAGTTGCTAGCATGTTTCTAACATGATTAGCAAGTTGTTAGCATGTTTCTAGCATGATTAGCATGTTGCTAGCATGTTTCTAGCATGATTAGCAAGTTGTTAGCATGTTTCTAGCATGATTAGCAAGTTGTTAGCATGTTTCTAGCATGATTAGCAAGTTGCTAGCATGTTTCTAACATGATTAGTAAGTTGCTAGCATGTTTCTAGCATGATTAGCAAGTTCTCAGCATGTTGCTAGCATGATTAGCAAGTTGTTAACATGTTTCTAGCATGATTAGCAAGTTGTTAGCATGTTTCTAGCATGATTGTTAGCATGTTTCTAGCATGATTAGCAAGTTGCTAGCATGTTTCTAACATGATTAGCAAGTTGTTAGCATGTTGCTAGCATGATTAGCAAGTTGTTAGCATGTTTCTAGCATGTTTCTAGCATGATTAGCAAGTTGTTAGCATGTTTCTAGCATGATTAGCAAGTTGCTAGCATGTTTCTAACATGATTAGTAAGTTGCTAGCATGTTTCTAGCATGATTAGCAAGTTGTTAGCATGTTGCTAGCATGATTAGCAAGTTGTTAACATGTTTCTAGCATGATTAGCAAGTTGTTAGCATGTTTCTAGCATGATTGTTAGCATGTTTCTAGCATGATTAGCAAGTTGCTAGCATGTTTCTAACATGATTAGCAAGTTGTTAGCATGTTGCTAGCATGATTAGCAAGTTGTTAGCATGTTTCTAGCATGTTTCTAGCATGATTAGCAAGTTGTTATCATGTTTCTAGCATGATTAGCAAGTTGCTAGCATGTTTCTAACATGATTAGCAAGTTGCTAGCATGTTTCTAGCATGATTAGCAAGTTGTTAGCATGTTGCTAGCATGATTAGCAAGTTGTTAGCATGTTTCTAGCATGATTAGCAAGTTGCTAGCATGTTTCTAACATGATTAGCATGTTTCTGGCATGATTAGCAAGTTGCTAGCATGTTTCTAACATGATTAGCATGTTTCTAGCATGATTAGCAAGTTGCTAGCATGTTTCTAGCATGATTAGCAAGTTCTTAGCATGTTGCTAGCATGTTTGTAGCATGATTAGCAAGTTGCTAGCATGTTTCTAACATGATTAGCATGTTTCTAGCATGATTAGCAAGTTGCTAGCATGTTTCTAGCATGATTAGCAAGTTCTTAGCATGTTGCTAGCATGTTTGTGGCATGATTAGCAAGTTGCTAGCATGTTTCTAGCATGTTTCTAGCATGATTAGCAAGTTGCTAGCATGTTTCTAGCATGATTAGCAAGTTGTTAGCATGTTTCTAGCATGATTAGCAAGTTGTTAGCATGTTGCTAGCATGTTTCTAGCATGATTAGCAAGTTGCTAGCATGTTTCTGGTTGCTAGCCATAGATAGATAGATAGATAGATAGATAGATAGTAAAGTTTAGATAGATAGATAGATAGATAGATAGATGAGTTTGAATGAGTTTAAATGGATTAGAAATACAGTACATAGAAGGGAAGTTTGATTGAGGCTCAAAGGATTCTGGGGATTTTGACAGTTGGAGTTTAAAAAGTGCTGGCTCATTTGAACATTCCGTCAATGTAAGTCTATGGGATTTTTCCCAAATTTAATCGCCATTTTTAGGAAAACCGTAAGTCCGATCAGTTAGAAAAGATATAGCAACTAACTTCAGATCAGTTTAAAGATCTGGGCTGAGTTTGGAGTTTGTAGATTTAAAGCTCTAGGAGGAGTTAGAGTTGATAATTTTAGTCTCAGAAGAAGAAGAATATAACTAGATAAAAAAGTTCGTCAAGACAAACTTTAAGTTGGCTTGAGAAAGCCGGACCAGAAAGTTTTAAAAAGTTTTAAAAGTTTTAAAAGTTTAAGAAGTTTTAAAAAGTTGCATTTGGATAGGTTTTAGTCTGAAATAGTTTGAAGTTTAAAGTAGTTTTAAAAGGTTAAAGTTTGAATGCAGTCTCTCAGACAGATATATAGATAGATAGACAGATAGAAATATAGATAGATAGATAATAGATAAATTTGCTAACATGTTTCTAGCATGTTGTTAGAATGTTTCTAGCATGATTAGCAAGTAGTTAGAATGTTGCTAGCATGTTTCTGGCATGATTAGCAAGTTGCTAGCATGTTTCTAACATGATTAGCATGTTTCTAGCATGATTAGCAAGTTGCTAGCATGTTTCTAGCATGATTAGCAAGTTCTTAGCATGTTGCTAGCATGTTTGTGGCATGATTAGCAAGTTGCTAGCATGTTTCTAACATGATTAGCATGTTTCTAGCATGATTAGCAAGTTGCTAGCATGTTTCTAACATGATTAGCAAGTTGTTAGCATGTTGCTAGCATAATTAGCAAGTTGTTAGCATGTTTCTAGCATGTTTCTAGCATGATTAGCAAGTTGTTAGCATGTTTCTAGCATGATTAGCAAGTTGCTAGCATGTTTCTAACATGATTAGTAAGTTGCTAGCATGTTTCTAGCATGATTAGCAAGTTGTTAGCATGTTGCTAGCATGATTAGCAAGTTGTTAACATGTTTCTAGCATGATTAGCAAGTTGTTAGCATGTTTCTAGCATGATTGTTAGCATGTTTCTAGCATGATTAGCAAGTTGCTAGCATGTTTCTAACATGATTAGCAACTTGTTAGCATGTTGCTAGCATGATTAGCAAGTGGTTAGCATGTTTCTAGCATGTTTCTAGCATGATTAGCAAGTTGTTAGCATGTTTCTAGCATGATTAGCAAGTTGCTAGCATGTTTCTAACATGATTAGCAAGTTGCTAGCATGTTTCTAGCATGATTAGCAAGTTGTTAGCATGTTGCTAGCATGATTAGCAAGTTGTTAACATGTTTCTAGCATGATTAGCAAGTTGTTAGCATGTTTCTAGCATGATTAGCAAGTTGCTAGCATGTTTCTAGCATGATTAGCAAGTTGTTAGCATGTTTCTAGCATGATTAGCAAGGTGCTAGCATGTTTCTAGCATGATTAGCAAGTTGTTAGCATGTTGCTAGCATGTTTCTAGCATGATTAGCAAGTTGCTAGCATGTTTCTGGTTGCTAGCCATAGATAGATAGATAGATAGATAGTAAAGTTTAGATAGATAGATAGATAGATAGATAGATAGATAGATAGATAGATAGATAGATAGATAGATGAGTTTGAATGAGTTTAAATGGATTAGAAATACAGTACATAGAAGGGAGGTTTGATTGAGGCTCAAAGGATTCTGGGGATTTTGACAGTTGGAGTTTAAAAAGTGCTGGCTCATTTGAACATTCCGTCAATGTAAGTCTATGGGATTTTTCCCAAATTTAATCGCCATTTTTAGGAAAACCGTAAGTCCGATCAGTTAGAAAAGATATAGCAACTAACTTCAGATCAGTTTAAAGATCTGGGCTGAGTTTGGAGTTTGTAGATTTAAAGCTCTAGGAGGAGTTAGAGTTGATAATTTTAGTCTCAGAAGAAGAAGAATAATAACTAGATAAAAAAGTTCGTCAAGACAAACTTTAAGTTGGCTTGAGAAAGCCGGACCAGAAAGTTTTAAAAAGTTTTAAAAGTTTTAAAAGTTTAAGAAGTTTTAAAAAGTTGCATTTGGATAGGTTTTAGTCTGAAATAGTTTGAAGTTTAAAGTAGTTTTAAAAGGTTAAAGTTTGAATGCAGTCTCTCAGACAGATATATAGATAGATAGACAGATAGAAATATAGATAGATAGATAATAGATAAATTTGCTAACATGTTTCTAGCATGTTGTTAGAATGTTTCTAGCATGATTAGCAAGTAGTTAGAATGTTGCTAGCATGTTTCTGGCATGATTAGCAAGTTGCTAGCATGTTTCTAACATGATTAGCATGTTGTTTCTAGCATGATTAGCAAGTTGCTAGCATGTTTCTAGCATGATTAGCAAGTTCTTAGCATGTTGCTAGCATGTTTGTGGCATGATTAGCATGTTGCTAGCATGTTTCTAACATGATTAGCATGTTTCTAGCATGATTAGCAAGTTGCTAGCATGTTTCTAACATGATTAGCAAGTTGTTAGCATGTTGCTAGCATAATTAGCAAGTTGTTAGCATGTTTCTAGCATGTTTCTAGCATGATTAGCAAGTTGTTAGCATGTTTCTAGCATGATTAGCAAGTTGCTAGCATGTTTCTAACATGATTAGTAAGTTGCTAGCATGTTTCTAGCATGATTAGCAAGTTGTTAGCATGTTGCTAGCATGATTAGCAAGTTGTTAACATGTTTCTAGCATGATTAGCAAGTTGTTAGCATGTTTCTAGCATGATTGTTAGCATGTTTCTAGCATGATTAGCAAGTTGCTAGCATGTTTCTAACATGATTAGCAACTTGTTAGCATGTTGCTAGCATGATTAGCAAGTGGTTAGCATGTTTCTAGCATGTTTCTAGCATGATTAGCAAGTTGTTAGCATGTTTCTAGCATGATTAGCAAGTTGCTAGCATGTTTCTAACATGATTAGCAAGTTGCTAGCATGTTTCTAGCATGATTAGCAAGTTGTTAGCATGTTGCTAGCATGATTAGCAAGTTGTTAACATGTTTCTAGCATGATTAGCAAGTTGTTAGCATGTTTCTAGCATGATTAGCAAGTTGCTAGCATGTTTCTAGCATGATTAGCAAGTTGTTAGCATGTTTCTAGCATGATTAGCAAGGTGCTAGCATGTTTCTAGCATGATTAGCAAGTTGTTAGCATGTTGCTAGCATGTTTCTAGCATGATTAGCAAGTTGCTAGCATGTTTCTGGTTGCTAGCCATAGATAGATAGATAGATAGATAGTAAAGTTTAGATAGATAGATAGATAGATAGATAGATAGATAGATAGATAGATAGATAGATGAGTTTGAATGAGTTTAAATGGATTAGAAATACAGTACATAGAAGGGAGGTTTGATTGAGGCTCAAAGGATTCTGGGGATTTTGACAGTTGGAGTTTAAAAAGTGCTGGCTCATTTGAACATTCCGTCAATGTAAGTCTATGGGATTTTTCCCAAATTTAATCGCCATTTTTAGGAAAACCGTAAGTCCGATCAGTTAGAAAAGATATAGCAACTAACTTCAGATCAGTTTAAAGATCTGGACTGAGTTTGGAGTTTGTAGATTTAAAGCTCTAGGAGGAGTTAGAGTTGATAATTTTAGTCTCAGAAGAAGAAGAATAATAATAATAAGTTTAAGTAGCATTTCAGTAAGTTGGCTTTCTCAAGCCAACTTAATAATAACTAGATAGTAAAGTTTGTCAAGACAAACTTTAGGTTGGCTTGAGAAAGCTGGACCAGAAAGTTTGAAAAAGTTTGAAAAGTTTATAGTTTAAAAAGTTTACGAAGTTTTAAAAAGTTTTGCATTTGATGGTTTTCAGTCTGTAATGGTTTGAAGTCTAACGTAGTTTTAAAAGGTTAAAGTTTGAATGTTTTGAAGGCAATACAGTCTGTCAGAGATAGATAGATAGATAGTAATGGTTAGATGATAGATAGATAGATAGATAGATAGATAGATAGATAAGTAGATAGATAACAATTAACAAGTTACTAGAATGATTTAGCATGATTAGCATTTTACTAACATGTTGTTAACATGTTTAACATTTTATTAACATGATAACAGGGGTGGTTGCTAGGGTGTTGCTATGCGGTTGCTAAGGTAACGGGGTGGTTGCTAGGGTGTTGCTATGCGGTTGCTAAGGTAACGGGGTGGTTGCTAGGGTGTTGCTATGCGGTTGCTAGGGTACTTGGAGTGATTGCTAGGCCGGTTGCTAAGATACCCAGGGTGGTTGCTAAGGTGTTGCTATGCTGTTGCTAGAGTATCCAGGGTGGTTGCTAGGGTGTTGCTATGCCGTTGCTAAGGTATCCAAGGTGGTTGCTAAGGTGTTGCTATGCGGTTGCAAGGGTAACAGGGGTGGTTGCTAGTCTGTTGCTATGCGGTTGCTAGGGTAACAGGGGTGGTTGCTAGGGTGTTGCTATGCGGTTGCTAAGGTAACAGGGGTGGTTGCTAGGGTGTTGCTATGCAGTTGCTAGGGTACCCAGGGTGGTTGCTAAGGTGTTGCTATGCGGTTGCTAAGGTAACAGGGGTGGTTGCTAGGGTGTTGCTATGCCGTTGCTAAGGTATCCAAGGTGGTTGCTAAGGTGTTGCTATGCGGTTGCAAGGGTAACAGGGGTGGTTGCTAGGGTGTTGCTATGCGGTTGCTAGGGTACTTGGGGTGGTTGCTAGGCCGGATGCTAAGGTACCCAGGGTGGTTGCTAAGGTGTTGCTATGCCGTTGCTAGGGTATCCAGGGTGGTTGCTAGGGTGTTGCTATACGGTTGCTAGGGTACCCAGGGTGGTTGCTAGGGTGTTGCTATGCTGTTGCTAGGGTATCCAGGGTGGTTGCTAGGGTGGTTGCTAGGGTGTTGCTATGCGGTTGCTAAGGTATCCAGGGTGGTTGCTAGGGTGTTGCTATGCGGTTGCTATGGTGCCCAGGGTGGTTGCTAAGGTGTTGCTATGCGGTTGCTAAGGTAACAGGGGTGGTTGCTAGGGTGTTGCTATGCAGTTGCTAAGGTAACAGGAGTCGTTGCTAGGGTGTTGCTATGCGGTTGCTAGGGTACTTGGGGTGGTTGCTAGGCCGGTTGTTAAGGTGCCCAGGGTGGTTGCTAAGGATGTTTCTAGCATGATTAACAAGTTGCTAGCATGTCTCTAACATGATTAACAAGTTGCTAGCATGTTTCTAACATGACTAGCATGTTGCTAGTATGTTTCTAGCATGATTAGCAAG
Organism: Cirrhinus mrigala; assembly: GCA_036247105.1. Taxonomy (NCBI): domain Eukaryota; kingdom Metazoa; phylum Chordata; class Actinopteri; order Cypriniformes; family Cyprinidae; genus Cirrhinus; species Cirrhinus mrigala. The sequence continues at coordinate 69,011 of CM070010.1, forward strand.
TAGCTAGCATATTTCTAGCATGATTAGCATGTTGCTAGCATGTTTTTAACATGATTAGCAAGTTGTTAGCATGTTGCTAGCATGTTCCTAACATGATTAGCAAGTTGCTAGCATGTTTTTAACATGATTAGCAAGTTGCTAGCATGCTGCTAGCATGTTCTTAACATGATTAGCAAGTTGCTAGCATGTTTTTAGAATGATTAGCAAGTTGCTAGCATGTTTTTAACATGATTAGCAAGTTGCTAGTATATTTCTATCATGATTAGCATGTTGCTAGCATGTTTTTAACATGATTAGCAAGTTGTTAACATGTTGCTAGCATGTTCTTAACATGATTAGCAAGTTGCTAGCATGTTTTTAACATGATTAGCAAGTTGTTAGCATGTTGCTAGCATGATTAGCAAGTTGTTAGCATGTTGCTAGTATGTTACTAGCATGATTAGCAAGTTGCTAGCATGTCTCTAACATGATTAACAAGTTGCTAGCATGTTTCTAACATGACTAGCATGTTGCTAGTATGTTTCTAGCATGATTAGCAAGTAGCTAGCATATTTCTAGCATGATTACCATGTTGCTAGCATGTTTTTAACATGATTAGCAAGTTGTTAGCATGTTGCTAGCATGTTCCTAACATGATTAGCAAGTTGCTAGCATGTTTTTAACATGATTTGCAAGTTGCTAGCATGCTGCTAGCATGTTCTTAACATGATTAGCAAGTTGCTAGCATGTTTTTAGAATGATTAGCAAGTTGCTAGCATGTTTTTAACATGATTAGCAAGTTGCTAGTATATTTCTATCATGATTAGCATGTTGCTAGCATGTTTCTAACATGATTAGCAAGTTGTTAACATGTTGCTAGCATGTTCTTAACATGATTAGCAAGTTGCTAGCATGTTTTTAACATGATTAGCAAGTTGTTAGCATGTTGCTAGCATGATTAGCAAGTTGTTAGCATGTTGCTAGTATGTTACTAGCATGATTAGCAAGTTGCTAGCATATTTCTAGCATGATTAGCATGTTGTTAGCATGTTATTAGCATGATTAGCCAGTTACTAGCATGTTACTAGCATGATTAGCAGGCTACTAGCATGTTTTTAACATTATTAGCAAGTTGTTAGCAAGTTGCTAGCATGTTTTTAGAATGATTAGCAAGTTGCTAGCATGTTTTTAGAATGATTAGCAAGTTGCTAGCATGTTTCTAGCATGATTAGCAAGTTGTTAACATGTTTCTAGCATGATTAGCAAGTTGCTAGCATGTTTCTAGCATGATTAGCAAGTTACTAGCATGTTACTAGTCTGTTTCTAACATGATTAGCTTGTTCTTAGCATGTTATTAGCATGATTAGCCAGTTACTAGCATGTTACTAGGATGATTAGCAGGCTACTAGCATGACTCTAATTTGGCTAGTGATAGATAGATAGATAGATAGATAGATAGATAGATAGATAGATAGATAGATAGATAGATAGATAGATAGATAGATACATAGATGAGTTTGAATGAGTTTAAATGGATTAGAAATACAGTACATAGAAGGGAAGCTTGATTGAGTCTCAAAGGATTCTGGGAGTTTTGACAGTTGAAATTTGAATAGTGTTGGATTTTTCCCAGTTTTAAACGTCATTTTTAGGAAAACCGTAAGTCCGATCAGTTTGAAGAGATATAGCAACTCGAGTCAGACCAGTCTGAAGATCTAGGCTGAGTTTGGAGTTTTTAGAGTTAAAGCTCTAGGAGGAGTAGCGTTTGAAAATTTGGCTAAGAAGAATAATAATAATAACTAGATAAAAAAGTTCGTCAAGACAAACTTTAAGTTGGCTTGAGAAAGCCGGACCAGAAAGTTTGAAAAGTTTGAAAAGTTTAAGAAGTTTTAAAAAGTTTTGAGTTTGGATGGTTTTCAGATTGAAATAGTTTGAAGTTTTAAAGTTTAAATTCAGTCAGATAGATAATTGCCATGTTGTTAGTATGATTCTAACATTATTAGCAAGTTGCTAGCATGTTGTTAGCACTTTTTAACATGATTAACAAGTTACTAGCATGTTGCGAGCATGTTATTTGCATGATTAGCACGTTAGTAGCATGTTACTAGCATGATTAGCAAGTTACTAGCATGTTGCTAGCATTATTAGCAAGTTGTTAACATGTTATTTCCATGTCATTAGCATGTTACGAACAGATTGGCATGTTACTAGCATGTTGCTAGCATGATTAGCAAGTTGCTAGCAGGTTTCTAACATGATTAACAAGTTGTAAGCATGTTGCTAGCATGTTTCTAGCATGATTAGCAAGTTACTAGCATGTTGCTAGCATGATTAACAAGTTGCTAGCATGTTTCTAGCATGATCAGCAAGTTGTTAACAAGTTGCTAGCATGTTTCTAGCATGATTAGCATGTTGCTAGCATGTTTCTAGCATGGTTAGCCAGTTACTAGCATGTTGCTAGCATGATTAGCATTTTGCTAGTGTGTTTCTAGCATGATTAGCAAGTTGCTAGCAAGTTGCTAGCATGATCAGCAAGTTGTTAGCAAGTTGCTAGCATGTTTCTATCATGATTAGCATGTTGCTAGCATGTTTCTAGCATGGTTAGCCAGTTACTAGCATGTTGCTAGCATGATTAGCAAGTTGTTAGCATGTTGCTAGCATGTTTCTAGCATGATTAGCATGTTGCTAGCATGTTTCTAACATGGTTAGCCAGTTACTAGAATGTTGCTAGCATGATTAGCAAGTTGTTAGCATGTTGCTAGCATGTTTCTAGCATGATTAGCAAGTTCTAGCATGTTGCTAGCATGATTAGCAAGTTGCTAGCATGTTTCTAGCTTGATTAGCAAGTTGCTAGCATGTTTCTAGCATGATTAGCAAGTTGTTAGCATTTTGCTAGCATGTTTCTAGCATGATTAGCAAAGTTGCTAGTATGTTTCTAACATGACTAGCATGTCACTAGCATGTTTCTAACATGATTAGCATGTCGCTAGCATGTTTCTAGCATGATTAGCAAAGTTGCTAGCATGTTTCTAGCATGATTAGCATGTCGCTAGCATGTTTCTAGCATGACTAGCATGTCGTTAGCATGTTTCTAGCATGATTAGCATGTCGCTAGCATGTTTGTAGCATGATTAGCAAAGTTGCTAGCATGTTTCTAGCATGACTAGCATGTCGCTAGCATGTTTCTAGCATGATAAGCAAAGTTGCTAACATGTTTCTAACATGATTAGCATGTCATTAGCATGTTTCTAGCATGAGTATCAAGTTACTAGCATGTTACTAGCATGATTAGCAAGTTACTAGCATGTTTCTAGCATGATTAGCATGTCATTAGCATGTTTCTAGCATGAGTAGCAAGTTACTAGCATGTTACTAGCATGATTAGCAAGTTACTAGCATGTTTCTAGCATGATTAGCATGTTGCTAGCATGTTTTTAACATGATTAGCAAGTTGCTAGCATGTTTTTAGAATGATTAGCAAGTTGCTAGCATGTTTCTAGCTTAATTAGCAAGTTACTGCCATGTTGCTAGTCTGTTTCTAACATGATTAGCATGTTGTTAGCATGTTATTAGCATGATTAGCCAGTTACTAGCATGTTACTAGCATGATTAGCAGGCTACTAGCATGACTCTAGTTTGGCTAGTGATAGATAGATAGATAGATAGATAGATAGATAGATAGATAGATAGATAGATAGATGAGTTTGAATGAGTTTAAATGGATTAGAAATACAGTACATAGAAGGGAAGCTTGATTGAGTCTCAAAGGATTCTGGGAGTTTTGACAGTTGAAATTTGAATAGTGTTGGCTCATTTGAACATTCCGTCAATGTAAGTCTATGGGATTTTTCCCAATTTAATCGTCAGTTTTAGGAAAACCGTAAGTCCGATCAGTTAGAAAAGATATAGCAACTCGAGTCAGACCAGTCTGAAGATCTAGGCTGAGTTTGGAGTTTGTAGAGTTAAAGCTCTAGGAGGAGATAGCAGTCTGAAAATTTAGTCTCAGAAGAATAATAATAATAACTAGATAAAAAAGTTCGTCAAGACAAACTTTAAGTTGGCTTGAGAAAGCCGGACCAGAAAGTTTGAAAAAGTTTGAAAAGTTTGAAAAGTTTGAAAAGTTTGAAAAGTTTCAAAAGTTTGAAAAGTTAAGAAGTTTCAAAAGTTTAAATAGTTCAAGAAGTTTAAGACGTTTTAAGTTTGGATGGTTTTCAGTCTGAAATATTTAGAAGTTTTAAAGTTTGAATGTAGTCTGTCAGATAGATAGATAGATAGATAGTATTGGTCAGATTATCAATCGACAGAAAGATAGATGATTCTAACATTATTACCAAGTTACTAGCATGTTGCTAGTCTGTTTCTAGCATGATTAGCAAGTTGTTAGCATGTTTTTAGCATGATTAGCAAAGTTGCTAACATGTTTCTAACATGATTAGCATGTCGATTGCATGTTTCTAGCATGATTAGCAAAGTTGCTAGCATGTTTCTAGCATGGCTAGCATGTTGCTAGCATGTTTCTACCATGACTAGCATGTCACTAGCATGTTTCTAGCATGACTTAGCATGTCGCTAGCATGTTTCTAGCATGATTAGCATGTCACTAGCATGTTTCTAACATGATTAGCAAAGTTGCTAGCATGTTTCTAGCATGTCGCTAGCATGTTTCTAGCATGATTAGCATGTCACTAGCATGTTTCTAACATGATTAGCAAAGTCGCTAGCATGTTTCTAGCATGACTAGCATGTTGCTAGCATGTTTCTACCATGACTAGCATGTCACTAGCATGTTTCTAGCATGACTAGCATGTCGCTAGCATGTTTTTTAGCATGATTAGCATGTCGCTAGCATGTTTCTAGCATGACTAGCATGTCGCTAGCATGTTTCTAGCATGATTAGCAAAGTTGCTAGCATGTTACTAGCATGACTAGCATGTCACTAGCATGTTTCTAGCATGACTAGCATGTCGCTAGCATGTTTCTAACATGACTAGCATGTTTCTAGCATGATTAGCAAAGTTGCTAGCATGTTACTAGCATGACTAGCATGTCACTAGCATGTTTCTAGCATGACTAGCATGTCGCTATCATGTTTCTAGCATGACTAGCATGTCGCTAGCATGTTTCTAGCATGACTAGCATGTTTCTAGCATGACTAGCATGTCGCTAGCAGATTTTTTAGCATGACTATCATGTCGCTAGCATGTTTCTAGCATGATTAGCAAAGTTGCTAGCATGTTTCTGGTTGCTAGCCAAAGATAGATAGATGAGTTTGAATGAGTTTGAATGGATTAGAAATACAGTACATAGAAGGGTTGAAGTTTGATTGAGGCTCAAAGGATTCTGGGAGTTTTGACAGTTGGAATTTGAAAAGTGCTGGCTCATTTGAACATTCCGTCAATGTAAGTCTATGGGATTTTTCCCAGTTTTAAACGTCATTTTTAGGAAAACCGTAAGTCCGATCAGTTAGAAAAGATATAGCAACTCGAGTCAGATCAGTTTGAAAATCCGGGCTGAGTTTGGAGTTTGAAGAGTTAAAGCTCTAGGAGGAGTAGCAGTCAGAAATTTTAGTCTCAGAAGAAGAATAATAATAATAAGTTTAAATAGCATATCAGTAAGTTGGCTTTCTCAAGCCAACTTAATAATAACTAGATAAGAAAGTTCGTCAAGACAAACTTTAAGTTGGCTTGAGAAAGCCGGACCAGAAAGTTTGAAAAAGTTTAAACAGTTTAAGAAGTTTTAAAAAGGTTAAGTTTGGATGGTTTTCAGTCTGAAATAGTTTGAAGTTTAAAGTAGTTTTAAAAGGTTAAAGTTTGAATGCAGTCTGTCAGATAGATAGATAGATAGTAATGGTCAGATGATAGATAGATAGATAGATAGATAGACAGATAGATAGTAATAGTCAGATTATAGATGATTTGCTACCATGTTTCTAGCATGTTGTTAGAATGTTTCTAGCATGATTAGCAAGTTGTTAGCATGTTTCGCAAGTTACTAACATGTTTCTAGCATGATTAGCTAGTTGTTAGCATGTTGCTAGCATGTCTCTAGCATGATTAGCAAGTTGTTAGCATGTTTCTAGCTTGATTAGCAAGTTGCTAGCATGTTTCTAGCATGATTAGCAAGTTGTTAGCATGTTGCTAGCATGTTTCTAGCATGATTAGCAAGTTGTTAGCATGTTGCTAGCATGTTGCTAACATGTTTCTGGCATGATTAACAAGTAGTTAGCATGTTTTTGACATGATTAGCAAGTTGCTAGCATGTTTCTAGCTTGATTAGCAAGTTGCTAGCATGTTTCTAGCATGATTAGCAAGTTGTTAGCATGTTGCTAGCATGTTTCTAGCATGATTAGCAAGTTGTTAGCATGTTGCTAGCATGTTTCTAGCATGACTAGCATGTTGCTAGCATGTTTCTAGCATGATTAGCAAGTTGTTAGCATGTTGCTAACATGTTTCTAGCATGTTTCTATCATGATTAGCAAGTTGTTAGCATGTTTCTAGCATGACTAGCATGTTGCTAGCATGATTAGCAAGTTGCTAGCATGTTGCTAGTATGATTAGCATGTTGCTAGCATGTTTCTAGCATGATTAGCAAGTTGTTAGCATGTTGCTAGCATGTTTCTAGCATGATTAGCAAGTTGCTACCATGTTTCTAGCATGATTAGCAAGTTGTTAGCATGTTGCTAGCATGTTTCTAGCATGATTAGCATGTTGCTAGCATGTTTCTAGCATGATTAGCATGTTGCTAGCATGCTTCTAGCATGATTAGCAAAGTTGCTAGCATGTTTGTGGCATGATTAGCAAGTTGCTAGCATGTTTCTAGTATGATTAGCAAGTTACTAGCATGATTCTGGTTGCTAGCCATAGATAGAAAGATAGATAGATAGTTAGATGAGTTTGAATGAGTTTGAATGGATTAGAAATACAGTACATAGAAGGGAAGCTTGATTGAGTCTCAAAGGATTCTGGGAGTTTTGACAGTTGAAATTTGAAAAGTGTTGGCTCATTTGAACATTCCGTCAATGTAAGTCTATGGGATTTTTCCCAATTTTAATCGTCAGTTTTAGGAAAATCGTAAGTCCAATCAGTTAGAAAAGATATAGCAACTCGAGTCAGACCAGTCTGAAGATCTGGGCTGAGTTTGGAGTTTGTAGAGTTAAAGCTCTAGGAGCAGATACAGTCAGAAAATTTAGTCTCAGAAGAATAATAATAATAATAACTAGATAAGAAAGTTCGTCAAGACAAACTTTAAGTTGGCTTGAGAAAGCCGGACCAGGAAGTTTGAAAAAGTTTTAAAAGTTTAAGAAGTTTTAAAAAGTTAAGTTTGGATGGTTTTCAGTCTGAAATAGTTTGAAGTTTAAAGTAGTTTTAAAAGGTTAAAGTTTGAATGCAGTCTGTCAGATAGATAGATAGATAGATAGACAGACAGATAGATAGATAGATAGATAGTATGTAGATAGATAGACAGATAGATAGATAGATAGATCAGATTATAGATAGATTTGCTACCATGTTTCTAGCATGTTGTTAGAATGTTTCTAACATGATTAGCAAGTTGTTAGCATGTTTCGCAAGTTCTAACATGTTTCTAGCATGATTAGCTAGTTGTTAGCATGTTGCTAGCATGTCTCTAGCATGATTAGCAAGTTGTTAGCATGTTTCTAGCTGATTAGCAAGTTGCTAGCATGTTTCTAGCATGATTAGCAAGTTGTTGCTAGCATGTTTCTAGCATGATTAGCAAGTTGTTAGCATGTTGCTAGCATGTTGCTAAGCATGATTACAAGTTGCTAGCATGTTTTAGCATGATTAGCAAGTTGCTAGCATGTTTCTAGCATGATTAGCAAGTTGCTAGCATGTTTCTAGCATGATTAGCAAGTTGTTAGCATGTTGCTAGCATGTTTCTAGCATGATTAGCAAGTTGCTAGCATGTTTTCTAGCATGATTAGCAAGTTGCTAGCATGTTTCTAGCATGATTAGCAAGTTGTTAGCATGTTGCTAACATGTTTCTAGCATGTTTCTATCATGATTAGCAAGTTGTTAGCATGTTTCTAGCATGACTAGCATGTTGCTAGCATGATTAGCAAGTTGCTAGCATGTTTCTAGAATGATTAGCATGTTGCTAGCATGTTTCTAGCATGATTAGCAAGTTGTTAGCATGTTGCTAGCATGTTTCTAGCATGATTAGCAAGTTGCTAGCATGTTTCTAGCATGATTAGCAAGTTGTTAGCATGTTGCTAGCATGTTTCTAGCATGATTAGCAATGTTGCTAGCATGTTTCTAGCATGATTAGCAAGTTGCTAGCATGTTTCTAGCATGATTAGCAAGTTGCTAGCATGTTTCTAGCATGATTAGCAAGTTACTAGCATGTTTCTAGTATGATTAGCAAGTTACTAGCATGATTCTGGTTGCTAGCATAGATAGAAAGATAGATAGATAGTATAGATGAGTTTGAATGAGTTTGAATGGATTAGAAATACAGTACATAGAAGGGAAGCTTGATTGAGTCTCAAAGGATTCTGGGAGTTTTGACAGTTGAAATTTGAAAAGTGTTGGCTCATTTGAACATTCCGTCAATGTAAGTCTATGGGATTTTTCCCAATTTTAATCGTCATTTTTAGGAAAACCGTAAGACCGATCAGTTAGAAAAGATATAGCAACTCGAGTCAGACCAGTCTGAAGATCTGGGCTGAGTTTGGAGTTTGTAGAGTTAAAGCTCTAGGAGGAGTAGCGTTAGAAAATTTGGCTAAGAAGAATAATAATAATAACTAGATAGTAAAGTTTGTCAAGACAAACTTTAGGTTGGCTTGAGAAAGCTGGACCAAAAAGTTTGAAAAAGTTTGAAAAGTTTATAGTTTAAAAAGTTTACGAAGTTTTAAAAAGTTTTGCATTTGATGGTTTTCAGTCTGTAATGGTTTGAAGTCTAACGTAGTTTTAAAAGGTTAAAGTTTGAATGTTTTGAAGGCAATACAGTCTGTCAGAGATAGATAGATAGATAGATAAGTAGATAGATAACAATTAGCAAGTTACTAGAATGATTCTAGCATGATTAGCATTTTACTAGCATGTTGTTAAAATGTTTAACATTTTATTAACATGATAACAGGGGTGGTTGCTAGGGTGTTGCTATGCGGTTGCTAGGGTACCAAGGGTGGTTGCTAGGGTGTTGCTATGCCATTGCTAGGGTATCCAGGATGGTTGCTAAGGTGTTGCAATGCGGTTGCTAGGGTAACAGGGGTGGTTGCTAGGGTGTTACTATCCGGTTGCTAAGGTAACAGGGGTGGTTGCTAGGGTGTTGCTATGGTATCCAGGGTGGTTGCTAGGGTGTTGCTATGCGGTTGCTAAGGTACCCAGGATGGTTGCTAAGGTGTTGCAATGCGGTTGCTAGGGTAACAGGGGTGGTTGCTATGGTGTTGCTATGCGGTTGCTAAGGTATCCAGGATGGTTGCTAGGGTGTTGCTATGCCGTTGCTAAGGTATCCAGGGTGGTTGCTAGGGTGTTGCTATGCGGTTGCTAAGGTAACAGGGGTGGTTGCTAGGGTGTTGCTATGTGGTTGCTAGGGTACTTGGGGTGGTTGCTAGGCCGGTTGCTAAGGTACCCAGGGTGGTTGCAAAGGTGTTGCTATGCCGTTGCTAGGGTATCCAGGGTGGTTGCTGGGGTGTTGCTATGCGGTTGCTAGGGTACTTGGGGTGGTTGCTAGGGTGTTGCTATGCGGTTGCTAGGGTATCCAGGATGGTTGCTAGGGTGTTGCTATGCGGTTGCTAAGGTATCCAGGGTGGTTGCTAGGGTGTTGCTATGCGGTTGCTAGGGTACCCAGGATGGTTGCTAAGGTGTTGCTATGCGGTTGCTAAGGTAACAGGGGTGGTTGCTACGGTGTTGCTATGCAGTTGCTAAGGTAACAGGAGTGGTTGCTAGGGTGTTGCTATGCGGTTGCTAGGGTACTTGGGGTGGTTGCTAGGCCGGTTGTTAAGGTGCCCAGGGTGGTTGCTAAGGATGTTTCTAGCATGATTAACAAGTTGTTAGCATATTTCTAGCATGATTAGCAGGTTGCTAGCATGTTTCTAACATGAGTAGCATGTTGCTAGTATGTTTCTAGCATGATTAACAAGTTGCTAGCATATTTCTAGCATGATTAGCATGTTGCTAGCATGTTTTTAACATGATTAGCAAGTTGTTAGCATGTTGCTAGCATGTTCCTAACATGATTAGCAAGTTGCTAACATGTTTTTAACATGATTAGCAATTTGCTAGCATGTTTTTAACATGATTAGCAAGTTGCTAGCATGTTGCTAGCATGTTCCTAACATGATTAGCAAGTTGCTAGCATGTTTCTAGCATGATTAGCATGTTTCTAGCATGTTTTTAACATGATTAGCAAGTTGTTAGCAAGTTGCTAGCATGTTTTTAGAATGATTAGCAAGTTGCTAGCATGTTTTTAGAATGATTAGCAAGTTGCTAGTATGTTTCTAGCATGATTAGCAAGTTGCTAGCATGTTTCTAGCATGATTAGCAAGTTGCTAGCATGTTTCTAACATGATTAGCATGTTTCTAGCATGTTTTTAACATGATTAGCAAGTTGTTAGCAAGTTGCTAGCATGTTTTTAGAATGATTAGCAAGTTGCTGGCATGTTTTTAGAATGATTAGCAAGTTGCTAGTATGTTTCTAGCATGATTAGCAAGTTGCTAGCATGTTTCTAGCATGATTAGCAAGTTGCTAGCATGTTTCTAGCATGATTAGCAAGTTACTAGCATGTTGTTAGTCTGTTTCTAACATGATTACCATGATGTTGGCATGTTATTAGCATGATTAGCCAGTTACTAGCATGTTACTAGCATGATTAGCAGGCTACTAGCATGACTCTAGTTTGGCTAGCGATAGATAGATAGATAGATAGATAGATAGATAGATAGATAGATAGATAGATAGATAGGTAAATAAATAGATAGATAGATGAGTTTGAATGAGTTTGAATGGATTAGAAATACAGTACATAGAAGGGAAGCTTGATTGAGTCTCAAAGGATTCTGGGAGTTTTGACAGTTGGAATTTGAAAAGTGTTGGCTCATTTGAACATTCCGTCAATGTAAGTCTATGGGATTTTTCCCAGTTTTAAACGTCATTTTTAGGAAAACCGTAAGTCCGATCAGTTTGAAGAGATATAGCAACTCGAGTCAGACCAGTCTGAAGATCTAGGCTGAGTTTGGAGTTTGTAGAGTTAAAGCTCTAGGAGGAGTAGCGTTTGAAAATTTGGCTAAGAAGAATAATAATAATAATAATAAGCTTAAGTAGCAGATCAGTAGGTTGGCTTTCTCAAGCCAACCTAACTAGATAAAAAAGTTCGTCAAGACAAACTTTAGGTTGGCTTGAGAAAGCCGGACCAGAAAGTTTGAAAGAGTTTGAAAAGTTCAAAAAGTTTAAAAAGTTTAAAAAGTTAAAGTTTAAAAAGTTTAAAAAGTTTAAAAAGATTAAAAAGTTTTAAGTTTGGATGGTTTTCAGTCTGAAGTATTTTGAAGTTTTAAAGTTTGAATGCAGTCTGTCAGATAAATAAATAGATAGATAGATAGATAGATAGATAGATAGATAGATAGATAGATAGATAATTAACATGTTAGTATGATTCTAACATTATTACCAAGTTACTAGCATGTTGCTAGCATGTTTTTAACATGATTAGCAAGGTACGAGCATGTTGCTAGTCTGTTTCTAGCATGATTAGCAAGTTGTTAGCATGTTTCTAGCATGTTTCTAGCATGATTAGCAAGTTGCTAACACGTTTCTAGCTTGATTAGCAATTTGATAGCATATTGCTAGCATGTTTCTAACATGATTAGAATGTTGCTAGCATGATTTTAGCTAGATTAGCAAGTTGCTAGCATGTTTCTAGTATGATTAGCAAAGTTGCTAGCATGTTTCTAGCATGATTAGCAAGTTGCTAGCATGTTTTAACATGATTAGCAAGTTGTTAGCATGTTGCTAGCATGTTTGTGGCATGATTAGCAAGTTGCTAGCATGTTTCTAGCATGATTAGCAAAGTTGCTAACATGTTTCTAGTATGATTAGCAAGTTGCTAGCATGTTGCTAGCATGATTAGCAAGTTGCTAGCATGTTTCTAGCATGATTAGCAAGTTGCTAGCATGTTTCTAGTATGATTAGCAAGTTGCTAGCATGATTTTAACATGATTAACAAGTTGCTAGCATGTTTCTAGTATGATTAGCAAAGTTGATAGCATGATTTTAGCATTATTAGCCAGTTGCTAGCATGTTTCTAGTATGATTAGCAAAGTTGCTAGCATGTTTCTAGCATGATTAGCAAGTTACTAGCATGTTTCTAGCATGATTAGCAAGTTGCTAGCATGTTTCTAGCATGATTAGTAAAGTTGCTAGCATGTCTCTAGCATGATTAGCAAGTTACTAGCATGATTCTGGGTGCTAGCCATAGATAGATAGATAGTAATGGTTAGATGATAGATAGATAGATAGATAGATAGATAGATAGACAGATAGATAGTAATGGTTAGATGATAGATAGATAGATAGATAGATAGATAGATAGATAGATAGATAGATAGATAGTAATGGTTAGATGATAGATAGATAGATAGATAGTAATAGTTAGATGATAGATAGATAGATAGATAGATGAGTTTGAATGATTTTAAATGGATTAGAAATACAGTACATAGAAGGGAAGTTTGATTGAGGCTCAAAGGATTCTGGGGATTTTGACAGTTGGATTTTAAAAAGTGCTGGCTCATTTGAACATTCCGTCAATGTAAGTCTATGGGATTTTTCCCAAATTTAATCGCCATTTTTAGGAAAACCGTAAGTCCGACCAGTTAGAAAAGATATAGCAACTAACTTCAGATCAGTTTAAAGATCTGGGCTGAGTTTGGAGTTTGTAGATTTAAAGCTCTAGGAGGAGTTAGAGTTGATAATTTTAGTCTCAGAAGAAGAAGAATAATAATAACTAGATAGTAAAGTTTGTCAAGACAAACTTTAGGTTGGCTTGAGAAAGCTGGACCAGAAAGTTTGAAAAAGTTTGAAAAGTTTATAGTTTAAAAAGTTTACGAAGTTTTAAAAAGTTTTGCATTTGATGGTTTTCAGTCTGTAATGGTTTGAAGTCTAACGTAGTTTTAAAAGGTTAAAGTTTGTATGTTTTGAAGGCAATACAGTCTGTCAGAGATAGATAGATAGATAGATAGAAATGGTTAGATGATAGATAGATAGATAGATAGATAGATAGATAGATAGATAGATAGATAGATAGATAGATAAGTAGATAGATAACAATTAGCAAGTTACTAGAATGATTCTAGCATGATTAGCATTTTACTAGCATGTTGTTAACATGTTTAACATTTTATTAACATGATAACAGGGGTGGTTGCTAGGGTATTGCTATGCGGTTGCTAAGGTAACGGGGTGGTTGCTAGGGTGTTGCTATGCGGTTGCTAGGGTACTTGGGGTGGTTGCTAAGGTGTTGCTATGCTGTTGCTAAGGTATCTAAGGTGGTTGCTAAGCTGTTGCTATGCGGTTGCTAGGGTAACAGGGGTGGTTGCTAGGGTGTTGCTATGCCGTTGCTAGGGTATCCAGGATGGTTGCTAAGGTGTTGCAATGCGGTTGCTAGGGTAACAGGGGTGGTTGCTAGGGTGTTGCTATGTGGTTGCTAAGGTAACAGGGGTGGTTGCTAGGGTGTTGCTATGCAGTTGCTAGGGTACCCAGGGTGGTTGCTAAGGTGTTGCTATGCGGTTGCTAAGGTATCCAAGGTGGTTGCTAGGGTGTTGCTATGCGGTTGCTAAGGTAACAGGGGTGGTTGCTAGGGTGTTGCTATGCGGTTGCTAGGGTACTTGGGGTGGTTGCTAGGCCGGTTGCTAAGGTGCCCAGGGTGGTTGCTAAGGTGTTGCTATGCCGTTGCTAGGGTATCCAGGGTGGTTGCTAGGGTGTTGCTATGCGGTTGCTAGGGTATCCAGGGTGGTTGCTAGAGTGGTTGCTAGGGTGTTGCTATGCGGTTGCTAAGGTATCCAGGGTGGTTGCTAGGGTGTTGCTATGCGGTTGCTAGGGTACCCAGGGTGGTTGCTAAGGTGTTGCTATGCGGTTGCTAAGGTAACAGGGGTGGTTGCTAGGGTGTTGCTAAGCAGTTGCTAGGGTACCCAGGGTGGTTGCTAAGGTGTTGCTATGCGGTTGCTAAGGTATCCAAGGTGGTTGCTAGGGTGTTGCTATGCGGTTGCTAAGGTAACAGGGGTGGTTGCTAGGGTGTTGCTATGCGGTTGCTAGGGTACTTGGGGTGGTTGCTAGGCCGGTTGCTAAGGTGCCCAGGGTGGTTGCTAAGGTGCTGCTATGCCGTTGCTAGGGTATCCAGGGTGGTTGCTAGGGTGTTGCTATGCGGTTGCTAGGGTATCCAGGGTGGTTGCTAGAGTGGTTGCTAGGGTGTTGCTATGCGGTTGCTAAGGTATCCAGGGTGGTTGCTAGGGTGTTGCTATGCGGTTGCTAGGGTACCCAGGGTGGTTGCTAAGGTGTTGCTATGCGGTTGCTAAGGTAACAGGGGTGGTTGCTATGCAGTTGCTAAGGTAACAGGAGTCGTTGCTAGGGTGTTGCTATGCGGTTGCTAGGGTACTTGGGGTGGTTGCCAGGCCGGTTGTTAAGGTGCCCAGGGTGGTTGCTAAGGATGTTTCTAGCATGATTAACAAGTTGCTAGCATGTTTGTAACATGATTAGCAGGTTGCTAGCATGTTTCTAGCATGATTAACAAGTTGCTAGCATATTTCTAGCATGATTAGCATGTTGCTAGCATGTTTTTAACATGATTAGCAAGTTGTTAGCATGTTGCTAGCATGTTCCTAACATGATTAGCAAGTTGCTAGCATGTTTTTAACATAATTAGCAAGTTGCTAGCATGTTTTTAACATGATTAGTAAGTTGCTAGCATGTTGCTAGCATGTTCCTAACATGATTAGCAAGTTGCTAGCATGTTTCTAGCATGATTAGCAAGTTGCTAGCATGTTTCTAGCATGATTAGCATGTTTCTAGCATGTTTTTAACATGATTAGCAAGTTGCTAGCATGTTTTTAGAATGATTAGCAAGTTGCTAGCATGTTTTTAGAATGATTAGCAAGTTGCTAGTATGTTTCTAGCATGATTAGCAAGTTGCTAGCATGTTTCTAGCATGATTAGCAAGTTACTAGCATGTTGTTAGTCTGTTTCTAACATGATTAGCATGTTGTTAGCATGTTGCTAGCATGTTCCTAACATGATTAGCAAGTTGCTAACATGTTTTTAACATGATTAGCAATTTGCTAGCATGTTTTTAACATGATTAGCAAGTTGCTAGCATGTTGCTAGCATGTTCCTAACATGATTAGCAAGTTGCTAGCATGTTTCTAGCATGATTGGCAAGTTGCTAGCATGTTTCTAGCATGATTAGCATGTTTCTAGCATGTTTTTAACATGATTAGCAAGTTGTTAGCAAGTTGCTAGCATGTTTTTAGAATGATTAGCAAGTTGCTAGCATGTTTTTAGAATGATTAGCAAGTTGCTAGTATGTTTCTAACATGATTAGCAAGTTGCTGGCATGTTTCTAGCATGATTAGCAAGTTGCTAGCATGTTTCTAGCATGATTAGCATGTTTCTAGCATGTTTTTAACATGATTAGCAAGTTGTTAGCAAGTTGCTAGCATGTTTTTAGAATGATTAGCAAGTTGCTAGCATGTTTTTAGAATGATTAGCAAGTTGCTAGTATGTTTCTAGCATGATTAGCAAGTTGCTAGCATGTTTCTAGCATGATTAGCAAGTTGCTAGCATGTTTCTAGCATGATTAGCAAGTTACTAGCATGTTGTTAGTCTGTTTCTAACATGATTACCATGATGTTGGCATGTTATTAGCATGATTAGCCAGTTACTAGCATGTTACTAGCATGATTAGCAGGCTACTAGCATGACTCTAGTTTGGCTAGCGATAGATAGATAGATAGATAGATAGATAGATAGATAGATAGATAGATAGATAGATAGATAGATAGATAGATAGATAGATGAGTTTGAATGAGTTTAAATGGATTAGAAATACAGTACAGAGAAGGGAAGTTTGATTGAGTCTCAATGGATTCTGGGAGTTTTGACAGTTGAAATTTGAAAAGTGCTGGCTCATTTGAACATTCCGTCAATGTAAGTCTATGGGATTTTTCCCAGTTTTAAACGTCATTTTTAGGAAAACCGTAAATCCGATCAGTTTGAAGAGATATAGCAACTCGAGTCAGACCAGTCTGAAGATCTAGGCTGAGTTTGGAGTTTGTAGAGTTAAAGCTCTAGGAGGAGTAGCGTTTGAAAATTTGGCTAAGAAGAATAATAATAACTAGATAGTAAAGTTTGTCAAGACAAACTTTAGGTTGGCTTGAGAAAGCTGGACCAGAAAGTTTGAAAAAGTTTGAAAAGTTTATAGTTTAAAAAGTTTACGAAGTTTTAAAAAGTTTTGCATTTGACGGTTTTCAGTCTGTAATGATTTGAAGTCTAACGTAGTTTTAAAAGGTTAAAGTTTGAATGTTTTGAAGGCAATACAGTCTGTCAGAGATAGATAGATAGATAGATAGTAATGGTTAGATAATAGATAGATAGATAGATAGATAAGTAGATAGATAACAATTAGCAAGTTACTAGAATGATTCTAGCATGATTAGCATTTTACTAGCATGTTGTTAACATGTTTAACATTTTATTAACATGATAACGGGTGGTTGCTATGGTGTTGCTATGCGGTTGCTAAGGTAACGGGGTGGTTGCTAGGGTGTTGCTATGCGGTTGCTAGGGTACTTGGGGTGGTTGCTAGGCCGGTTGCTAAGATACCCAGGGTGGTTGCTAAGGTGTTGCTATGCCGTTGCTAGGGTATCCAGGGTGGTTGCTAGGGTGTTGCTATGCGGTTGCTAGGGTACCCAGGGTGGTTGCTAGGGTGTTGCTATGCGGTTGCTAGGGTATCCAGGGTGGTTGCTAGGGTGTTGCTATGCGGTTGCTAAGGTATCCAGGGTGGTTGCTAGGGTGTTGCTATGCGGTTGCTAGGGTACCCAGGGTGGTTGCTAAGGTGTTGCTATGCGGTTGCTAAGGTAACAGGGGTGGTTGCTAGGGTGTTGCTATGCAGTTGCTAAGGTAACAGGAGTCGTTGCTAGGGTGTTGCTATGCGGTTGCTAGGGTACTTGGGGTGGTTGCTAGGCCGGTTGATAAGGTGCCCAGGGTTGTTGCTAATGATGTTTCTAGCATGATTAACAAGTTGCTAGCATGTTTCTAACATGATTAGCAAGTTGTTAGCAAGTTGCTAGCATGTTTTTAGAATGATTAGCAAGTTGCTAGCATGTTTTTAGAATGATTAGCAAGTTGCTAGTATGTTTCTAGCATGATTAGCAAGTTGCTAGCATGTTTCTAGCATGATTAGCAAGTTGCTAGCATGTTTTTAACATGATTAGCAAGTTGCTAGCATGTTGCTAGCATGTTCTTAACATGATTAGCAAGTTGCTAGCATGTTTCTAGCATGATTAGCAAGTTGCTAGCATGTTTCTAGCATGATTAGCATGTTTCTAGCATGTTTTTAACATGATTAGCAAGTTGCTAGCATGTTTTTAGAATGATTAGCAAGTTGCTAGCATGTTTTTAGAATGATTAGCAAGTTGCTAGTATGTTTCTAGCATGATTAGCAAGTTGCTAGCATGTTTCTAGCATGATTAGCAAGTTGCTAGCATGTTTCTAGCATGATTAGCATGTTTCTAGCATGTTTTTAACATGATTAGCAAGTTGTTAGCAAGTTTTTAACATGATTAGCAAGTTGTTAGCAAGTTGTTAGCATGTTTTTAGAATGATTAGCAAGTTGCTAGCATGTTTTTAGAATGATTAGCAAGTTGCTAGTATGTTTCTAGCATGATTAGCAAGTTGCTAGCATGTTTCTAGCATGATTAGCATGTTTCTAGCATGTTTTTAACATGATTAGCAAGTTGTTATCAAGTTGCTAGCATGTTTTTAGAATGATTAGCAAGTTGCTAACATGTTTTTAGAATGATTAGCAAGTTGCTAGTATGTTTCTAGCATGATTAGCAAGTTGCTAGCATGTTTCTAGCATGATTAGCAAGTTGCTAGCATGTTTCTAGCATGATTAGCAAGTTACTAGCATGTTGTTAGTCTGTTTCTAACATGATTAGCATGTTGTTAACATGTTATTAGCATGATTAGCCAGTTACTAGCATGTTACTAGCATGATTAGCAGGCTACTAGCATGACTCTAGTTTGGCTAGTGATAGATAGATAGATAGATAGATAGATAGATAGATAGATAGATAGATAGATAGATAGATAGATAGATAGATAGATAGATAGATAGATGAGTTTGAATGAGTTTGAATGGATTAGAAATACAGTACATAGAAGGGAAGCTTGATTGAGTCTCAAAGGATTCTGGGGATTTTGACAGTTGAAATTTGAATAGTGTTGGCTCATTTGAACATTCCGTCAATGTAAGTCTATGGGATTTTTCCCAGTTTTAAACGTCATTTTTAGGAAAACCGTAAGTCCGATCAGATTGAAGAGATATAGCAACTCGAGTCAGACCAGTCTGAAGATCTAAGCTGAGTTTGGAGTTTGTAGAGTTAAAGCTCTAGGAGGAGTAGCGTTTGAAAATTTGGCTAAGAAGAATAATAATAATAATAATAATAATAAGCTTAAGTAGCAGATCAGTAGGTTGGCTTTCTCAAGCCAACCTAATAACTAGATATGTACATTTCCTGAAGAAAATGTGAGTGGTGCTTGCAGTGGCAAAACTCGGCCCTCGGTTGCTAGAGAGTTGCTATGCAGTTGCTAGGGAACTCAGGGTGGTTGCTAGGGCGGTTGCTAGGGTAACCGGGGTGGTTGCTAGGGCGGTTGCTAGGGTACCCAGGGTGGTTGCTAAGGTGTTGCTATGCGGTTGCTAGGGTAACCGGGGTGGTTGCTAGGGTGTTGCTATGCGGTTGCTAGGGTACTCGGGGTGGTTGCTAGGGTGTTGCTATGCGGTTGCTAGGGTACCCAGTTTGGTTGCTAGGGCGGTTGCTAGGGTACCCTGGGTGGTTGCTAAGGTGTTACTATGCGGTTGCTAGGGTAACCGGGGTGGTTGCTAGGGTGTTGCTATGCGGTTGCTAGGGTACTCGGGGTGGTTGCTAGGGCGGTTGCTAGGGTACCCTGGGTGGTTGCTAAGGTGTTGCTATGCCGTTGCTAGGGTAACCGGGGTGGTTGCTAGGGCGGTTGCTAGGGTACCCAGGGTGGTTGCTAAGGTGTTGCTATGCAGTTGCTAGGGTAACCGGGGTGGTTGCTAGGGTGTTGCTATGCGGTTGCTAGGGTACTTGGGGTGGTTGCTAAGGCGGTTGCTAAGGTACTTGGGATGGTTGCTAGAGTGTTGTTAGGCAGTTACTAGTTGTCACAGATCATTACTATGGAGTGTTATAGAGTTCTTAGCCTGATTTAGCACTTAGCTAATCACTATTAGCATGTAGCTATTCACTGCTAGCATGACTAGCAACTTAAGGATTCCTATTTGCTAGCATGAGCCAAAACAACCAAGTTCCATGTCTCTACGATATTCTGATGTAGAGATATAGGACTTGCTAAATGGTTGCTAGGGTACTCTGTTTGGTTGCTAGGGAGTGGCTTAAAAGCTGCCAATGATGACACTCCAAAGGCTGTCTGCCATTATGAATGATATAAACCAACCCCCATGTCTCTATGACATTCAGATTTGAAGATATGCCTCTGCAGGTTTGGGTTGCTAGGGTGCTCGATAGTGGTTGCTAGGGCGTGGCTAGGAAGTGTTGAAGGTGATTTATGATTGGCTGTTAACTGCCCTGAGTCAAATGAGCCCACCCCCATGTCTCTATGACACTGTGATCCAAAGATATCCATCTGGGTCTTTTATAATGGCAGTCTATGGGATCAGTTGCTAGGGTGCTCTAAATGGTTGCTAGGGCGTGGCTTGACAGCTTCACAGTGATTCTGAGAGTCTGATTGGTTGGCTGAGTTAAATGAGCCCTCCCCCATGTCTCTATGACACTGTAAACCAGAGTTATGTTCAATGCAAAATTCCTATGTAAATTACCATAGTAGGAAAAAAACATGCTTTTTAATGGGCCGTCCCTCCTCATAGTATGTCAATGGGGCCACTTTGGGGGGCTCTTGCGCCCCAGGGGTACAACTTGCACCCCATTGCGGGGTATGTTCTCGCACAGCCTGCCAGCCTCTCCAGATGTGGTGAATCGCATGTTTCTACGAATTTCTTGCTCGGCGCTACGACCCGTCAAAGTTGGCCGCAATGTTAAGTCTATGGGATTTTTCGGGCGATTTTTCGCCCCGTGTACGATCATCGTACACCCGATCGCTTATAAAAGTCATAGCACACCATTCCCGAATAGGCCGCACGATTTGACGCCCGTTTCGTGGGTCTGTGACAAAAACTGCGGGACAAGTTACGCGCCGAAATTTGTACGGAATCTATAATAATAATAATAATAATAATAATAATAATAAGCACGCAGAATAGTAATAGTGATGCTTTGCCTATGGCAAGCACCACTAACTAGATAAAAAAGTTCGTCAAGACAAACTTTAAGTTGGCTTGAGAAAGCCGGACCAGAAAGTTTGAAAGAGTTTAAAAAGTTTAAAAAGTTAAAAAGTTAAAAAGTTAAAGTTTAAGAAGTTTTAAAGTTTGAATGCAGTATGTCAGATAGATAGATAGATAGATAGATAGATAGATAGATAATTAACATGTTGTTAGCATGATTCTAACATTAATACCAAGTTGCTAGCATGTTTCTAGCATGATTAGCAAGTTGTTAGCATGTTGTTAGCATGTTTCTAACATGATTAGCAAGTTGCTAGCATGTTTCTAGCATGATTAGCAAAGCTGCTAGCATGTCTCTAGCATGATTAGCTAGTTGTTAGCATGTTGTTACCATGTTTCTAGCATGATTAGCAAGTTGCTAGCATGTTTCTAGCATGATTAGCAAGTTGCTAGCATGTTTCTAGCATGATTAGCTAGTTGTTAGCATGTTGCTAGCATGTTTCTAGCATGATTAGCAACTTGTTAGCATGTTGCTAGCATGTTTCTAGCATGATTAGCAAGTTGCTAGCATGTTTCTAGCATGATTAGCAAGTTGTTAGCATGTTGCTAGCATGTTTCTAGCATGATTAGCAAGTTGTTATCATGTTTCTAGCATGATTAGCAAGTTGTTAGCATGTTGTTAGCATGTTTCTAGCATGATTAGCATGTTGCTAGCATGTTTCTAACATGATTAACATGTTGCTAGCATGTTTCTAGCATGATTAGCAAGTTGCTAGCATGTTTCTAGCATGATTAGCATGTTGCTAGCATGTTTCTAGCATGATTAGCAAGTTGTTAGCACGTTTCTAGCATGTTGCTAGCATGTTTCTAGCATGATTAGGAAGTTGCTAGCATGTTTCTAACATGATTAGCAAGTTGTTAGCATGTTGCTAGCATGTTTCTAGCATGATTAGCAAGTTGTTAGCATGTTGCTAGCATGTTTCTAGCATGATTAGCAAGTTGTTAGCATGTTTCTAGCATGAATAGCAAGTCGTTAGCATGTTGCTAGCATGTTTCTAGCATGATTAGCAAGTTGCTAGCATGTTGCTAGCATGTTTCTAGCATGATTAGCAAGTTGCTAGCATGTTTCTAGCATGTTGCTAGCATGTTTCTAACATGATTAGTAAGTTGCTAGCATGTTTCTAACATGATTAGCAAGTTGTTAGCATGTTGCTAGCATGTTTCTAGCATAATTAGCAAGTTGCTAGCAAGTTGCTAGCATGTTGCTAGCATGTTTCTAGCATGATTAGCAAGTTGTTAGCACGTTTCTAGCATGTTGCTAGCATGTTTCTAACATGATTAGCAAGTTGTTAGCATGTTGCTAGCATGTTTCTAGCATGATTAGCAAGTTGTTAGCATGTTGCTAGCATGTTTCTAGCATGATTAGCAAGTTGTTAGCACGTTTCTAGCATGTTGCTAGCATGTTTCTAACATGATTAGCAAGTTGTTAGCATGTTGCTAGCATGTTTCTAGCATGATTAGCAAGTTGTTAGCATGTTGCTAGCATGTTTCTAGCATGATTAGCAAGTTGTTAGCATGTTGCTAGCATGTTTCTAGCATGATTAGCAAGTTGCTAGCATGTTTCTGGTTGCTAGCCATAGATAGATAGATAGATAGTAAAGGTTAGATAGATAGATAGATAGATAGATGAGTTTGAATGAGTTTGAATGGATTAGAAATACAGTACATAGAAGGGAAGCTTGATTGAGTCTCAAAGGATTCTGGGAGTTTTGACAGTTGGAGTTTGAAAAGTGTTGGCTCATTTGAACATTCCGTCAATGTAAGTCTATGGGATTTTTCCCAATTTTGATCGGCATTTTTAGGAAAATCGTAAGTCCGATCGGTTAGAAAAGATATAGCAACTCGAGTCAGACCAGTCTGAAGATCTGGGCTGAGTTTGGAGTTTGTAGAGTTAAAGCTCTAGGAGGAGATACAGTCAGAAAATTTAGTCTCAGAAGAATAATAATAATAACTAGATAAAAAAGTTCGTCAAGACAAACTTTAAGTTGGCTTGAGAAAGCCGGACCAGAAAGTTTGAAAGAGTTTGAAAAGTTTGAAAAGTTTGAAAAGTTTTATAGCATGTTTCTAGCATGATTAGCAAAGTTAAGCATGTTTCAAGAAGTTTTAGCATGTTCAAGCAAGTTTAAGACGTTTTAAGTTTGCATGGTTTTCAGTCTGAAATGATTTAGCAAGTTTTACATGTTTGAATGTAGTCTGTCAGATAGATAGATAGCATAGTATTGGTCAGATTATCAATCGACAGAAAGATAGATGTTTCTAGCATTATTAGCAAGTTACTAGCATGTTGCTAGCATGTTTCTAGCATGATTAGCAAGTTGTTAGCATGTTTTTAGCATGATTAGCAAAGTTGCTAACATGTTTCTAACATGATTAGCATGTTCGATTGCATGTTTCTAGCATGATTAGCAAAGTTGCTAGCATGTTTCTAACATGATTAGCAAAGTTGCTAGCATGTTTCTAGCATGACTAGCATGTTGCTAGCATGTTTCTAGCATGACTAGCATGTTGCTAGCATGTTTCTAACATGATTAGCAAAGTTGCTAGCATGTTTCTAGCATGGCTTAGCATGTTGCTAGCATGTTTCTACCATGACTAGCATGTCATCTAGCATGTTTCTAGCATGACTAGCATGTCGCTAGCATGTTTCTAGCATGATTAGCATGTTCACTAGCATGTTTCTAACATGATTAGCAAGTTGCTAGCATGTTTCTAGCATGTTCGCTAGCATGTTTCTAGCATGATTAGCATGTCACTAGCATGTTTCTAACATGATTAGCAAGTTGCTAGCATGTTTCTAGCATGATCTAGCATGTTGCTAGCATGTTTCTACCATGACTAGCATGTCATCTAGCATGTTTCTAGCATGACTAGCATGTCGCTAGCATGTTTTTAGCATGATTAGCATGTTCGCTAGCATGTTTCTAGCATGACTAGCATGTTCGCTAGCATGTTTCTAGCATGATTAGCAAGTTGCTAGCATGTTACTAGCATGTTCTAGCATGTCACTAGCATGTTGTTAGCATGTATCTAGCATGTTGCTAGCATGTTTCTAACATGACTTAGCATGTCGCTAGCATGTTTCTAGCATGACTAGCATGTTGTCTAGCATGTTGCTAGCATGTCGCTAGCATGATTTTTTAGCATGACTATCATGTCGCTAGCATGTTTCTAGCATGATTAGCAAGTTGCTAGCATGTTTCTGGTTGCTAGCCATAGATAGATAGTAGTAAGGTTAGATAGATAGATAGATAGATGAGTTTGAATGAGTTTGAATGGATTAGAAATACAGTACATAGAAGGTGAAGCTTGATTGAGTCTCAAAGGATTCTGGGAGTTTTGACAGTTGGAGTTTGAAAAGTGTTGGCTCATTTGAACATTCCGTCAATGTAAGTCTATGGGATTTTTCCCAATTTTGATCGGCATTTTTAGGAAAATCGTAAGTCCGATCGGTTAGAAAAGATATAGCAACTCGAGTCAGACCAGTTTGAAGATCTGGGCTGAGTTTGGAGTTTGTAGAGTTAAAGCTCTAGGAGGAGTACAGTCAGAAAATTTAGTCTCAGAAGAATAATAATAATAACTAGATAAAAAAGTTCGTCAAGACAAACTTTAAGTTGGCTTGAGAAAGCCGGACCAGAAAGTTTGAAAGAGTTTGAAAAGTTTAAAAAGTTTAAAAAGTTTTATAGCATGTTTCTAGCATGATTAGCAACTTGTTAGCATGTTGCTAGCATGTTTCTAGCATGATTAGCAAGTTGCTAGCATGTTTCTAGCATGATTAGCAAGTTGTTAGCATGTTGCTAGCATGTTTCTAGCATGATTAGCAAGTTGTTATCATGTTTCTAGCATGATTAGCAAGTTGTTAGCATGTTGTTAGCATGTTTCTAGCATGATTAGCATGTTGCTAGCATGTTTCTAACATGATTAACATGTTGCTAGCATGTTTCTAGCATGATTAGCAAGTTGCTAGCATGTTTAAAAAGTTTAAAAAGTTTAAAAAGTTTTATAGCATGTTTCTAGCATGATTAGCAACTTGTTAGCATGTTGCTAGCATGTTTCTAGCATGATTAGCAAGTTGCTAGCATGTTTCTAGCATGATTAGCAAGTTGTTAGCATGTTGCTAGCATGTTTCTAGCATGATTAGCAAGTTGTTATCATGTTTCTAGCATGATTAGCAAGTTGTTAGCATGTTGTTAGCATGTTTCTAGCATGATTAGCATGTTGCTAGCATGTTTCTAACATGATTAACATGTTGCTAGCATGTTTCTAGCATGATTAGCAAGTTGCTAGCATGTTTCTAGCATGATTAGCATGTTGCTAGCATGTTTCTAGCATGATTAGCAAGTTGTTAGCACGTTTCTAGCATGTTGCTAGCATGTTTCTAGCATGATTAGGAAGTTGCTAGCATGT